>NW_025575813.1:0-18693 GCF_020424385.1 Procambarus clarkii
CACACCACCACCAGCATCATGGTGCTCACCATACCAGGTCCACACCACCAGCATCACGGTACTCACCATACCAGGTCCACACCACCACCAGCATCATGTTCCGCACCATACCAGGTCCACACCACCAGCATCGTGGTACTCACCATACCAGGTCCACACCACCAGCATCACGGTACTCACCATACCAGGTCCACACCACCAGCATCACGGTCCTCACCATACCAGGTCCACACCACCACCAGCATCATGCATCCCACACCGATCGGAGCCGGCCGGCCGAGCAGACAGCACACTGTACTTGTGATCCTGTGGTCCCGGGTTCGATCCCGGGCGCCAGCGAGAAACAATGGGCAGAGTTTCTTTCACCCTATGCCCTTGTTACCTAGCAGTAAAATAGGTACCTGGGTGTTAGTCATCTGTCACGGGCTGCTTCCTGGGGGTGGAGGCCTGGTCGAGGACCGGGCCGCGGGGACACTAAAGCCCCGAAATCATCTCAAGATAACCTCAAGATAACCTTCATGGTCCTCACCATACCAGGTCCACACCACCACCAGCATCATGGTCCTCACCATACCAAGTCTGCACCACCAGCATCATGATCCTCACCATACTAGGTCCACACCACCATCATCATGGTCATCACCATACTAGGTCCACACCACCACCAGCATCATGGTCCTCACCATACCAGGTCCACACCACCACTAGCATCACGGTCCTCACCATACCAGGTCCACACCACCACCAGCATCATGGTCCTCACCATACCAGGTCCACACCACCACCAGCATTATAGTCCTCACTATACCAGGTCCACACCACCACCAGCATTATAGTCCTCACCATACCATGTCCACACCACCTGCATCACGGACCTCACCATATCAGGTCCACACCACCACCAGCTTCACGGTCCTCAACATACCAGGTCCACACCACCAGCATCATGGTCCTCACCCTACCAGGTCCACACCACCATCAGCATCATGGTCCTCACCATACCAGGTCCCCACAACCACCATCATCATGGTCCTCACCATACCAGGTCCACACCACCACTAGCATCACGGTCCTCACCATACCAGATCTACACCACCAGCATCATGGTCCTCACCATACCAGGTCCAGACCACCACCAGCGTCACGGTCCTCACCATACCAAGTCCACACCACCTGCATCATGGTCCTCACCATACCAGGTCCACACCACCAGCATCACGGTCCTCACCATACCAGGTTCACACCACCACCAGCATCATGGTCCTCACCATACCAGGTCCACACCACCAGCATCACGGTCCTCACCATACCAGGTCCACACTACCAGCATCATGGTCCTCACCATACCAGGTCCACACCACCACCAGCGTCACGGTCCTCACCATACCAAGTCCACACCACCTGCATCATGGTCCTCACCATACCAGGTCCACACCACCACCAGCATCATGGTCCTCACCATACCAGGTCCCCACCACCACCAGCATCATGGTCCTCACCATACCAGGTCCACACCACCAGCATCATGGTCCTCACCATACCAGATCCACACCACCACCAGCATCACGGTCCTCACCATACCAGGTCCACACCACCACCAGCATCACGGTCCTCACCATACCAGGTCCACACCACCACCAGCATCATGGTCCACACCATACCAGGTCCACACCACCAGGAGCATCATGGTCCTCACCATACAAGGTCCACACCACTAGCATCATGGTCCTCACTATACCAGGTCCACACCACCATCAGTATCATGGTCCTCACCATAACAGGTCCCCACCCCCACCAGCATCATGGTCCTCATTATACCAGGTCCACACCACCACCAGCATCATGGTCCTCACCATACCAGGTCCACACCACCACCAGCATCATGGTCGTCACCATACCAGGTCCACACCACCACCAGCATCACGGTCCTCACCATACCAGGTCCACACCACCAGCATCATGGTCCTCACTATACAAGGTCCCCACTACCATCATGGTCCTCACCATACCAGGTCCACACCACCACCAGCATCATGGTCCTCACCATACCAGGTCCACACCACCAGCATCATGGTCCTCACCATACCAGGTCCACACCACCAGCATCATGGTCCTCACCATACAAGGTCCCCACCACCACCAGCATCATGGTCCTCACCATAACAGGTCCACACCACCACCAGCATCATGGTCCTCACCATACCAGGTCCACACCACCAGCATCATGGTCCTCACCATACCAGGTCCACACCATCAGCATCATGGTCCTCTCCATACCAGGTCCACAGCACCAGCATCATGGTCCTCACCATACCAGGTCCACACCACCACCAGCATCATGGTCCTCACCATACCAGGTCCCCACCACCACTAGCATCATGGTCCTCACCATACCAGGTCCCCACCACCACCAGCATCATGGTCCTCACCATACCAGGTCCACACCACCACCAGCATCATGGTCCTCACCATACCAGGTCCACCCCACCACCAGCATCATGGTGCTCACCATACCAGGTCCACACCACCAGCAGCATCATGGTTCTCACCATACCAGGTCCACACCACCACCAGCATCATGGTCCTCACCATACCAGGTCCACACCACCAGCATCATGGTCCTCACCATACCAGGTCCAAACCACCAGCATCATGGTCCTCACCATACCAGGTCCACACCATCAGCATCATGGTCCTCTCCATACCAGGTCCACACCACCAGCATCATGGTCCTCACCATACCAGGTCCACCCCACCACCAGCATCATGGTCCTCACCATACCAGGTCCACACCACCACCAGCATCATGGTCCTCACCATACCAGGTCCACCACCACCACCAGCATCATGGTCCTCACCATACCAGGTCCACACCACCACCAGCATCATGGTCCTCACCATACCAGGTCCCCATCACCACCAGCATCATGGTCCTCACCATACCAGGTCCACACCACCAGCAGCATCATGGTTCTCACCATACCAGGTCCACACCACCACCAGCATCATGGTCCTCACCATACCAGATCCACACCACCAGCATCATGGTCCTCACCATATCAGGTCCACACCACCACCAGCGTCACGGTCCTCACCATACCAAGTCCACACCACCTGCATCATGGTCCTCACCATACCAGGTCCACACCACCAGCATCATGGTCCTCACCATACCAGGTTCACACCACCACCAGCATCATGGTCCTCACCATACCAGGTCCACACCACCACCAGCGTCACGGTCCTCACCATACCAATTCAACACCACCTGCATCATGGTCCTCACCATACGAGGTCCACACCACCACCAACATCATGGTCCTCACCATACCAGGTCCCCCCCACCACCAGCATCATGGTCCTCACCATACCAGGTCCACACCACCAGTATCATGGTCCTCACCATACCAGATCCACACCACCACCAGCATCATGGTCCTCACTATACCAGGTCCACACCACCACCAGCATCATGGTCCTCACTATACCAGGTCCACCCCACCACCAGCATCATGGTCCTCACCATACCAGGTCCACACCACCACCAGCATCATGGTCCTCACCATACCAGGTCCCCACCACCACCAGCATCATGGTCCTCACCATACCAGGTCCACACCACCAGCAGCATCATGGTTCTCACCATACCAGGTCCACACCACCACCAGCATCATGGTCCTCACCATACCAGATCCACACCACCCACCAGCATCATGGTCCTCACCATACCAGGTCCACACCACCACCAGCATCATGGTCCTCACCATACCAGGTCCACACCACCACCAGCATCATGGTCCTCACCATACCAGGTTCACACCACCACCAGCATCATGGTTCTCACCATACCAGGTCCACACCACCAGCATCATGGTCCTCACCATACCAGGTCCACACCACCACCAGCATCATGGTCCTCACCATACCAGGTCCACACCATCAGCATCATGGTCCTCACCATACCAGGTCCACCCCACCACCAGCATCATGGTTTTCACCATACCAGGTCCACACCACCACCAGCATCATGGTCCTCACCATACCAGGTCCACACCACCAGCAGCATCATGGTTCTCACCATACCAGGTCCACACCACCACCAGCATCATGGTCCTCACCATACCAGGTCCACACCACCACCAGCATCATGGTCCTCTCCATACCAGGTCCACACCACCAGCATCATGGTCCTCACCATACCAGGTCCACCCCACCACCAGCATCATGGTTCTCACCATACCAGGTCCGCACCACCACCAGCATCATGGTCCTCACCATACCAGGTCCACACCACCACCAGCATCATGGTCCTCTCCATACCAGGTCCACACCACCAGCATCATGGTCCTCACCATACCAGGTCCACACCACCAGCATCATGGTCCTCACCATACCAGGTCCACACCACCACCAGCATCATGGTCCTCACCATACCAGGTCCACACCACCAGCATCATGGTCCTCACCACCAGCATCATGGTCCTCACCAGAATGAAATATGCCACATTGCTGGCGTCTCTTTTATTCAACCTCCTCTAACTATTGAGCCTTCCCAAACCACTTCCGGTCAACATGACAACAATGTTCTCACAATAAATGAGGCCAAACAATGACCGTCTCATATTGCACTTGAGGTCACGTCTGTGACTCGCTGCCTCTACTGGAGTCCTGTGTAGCCACGCCTTGCCTTCCTCCCTGACCGCTGACCCAGAGTGCCTCCCGCTCACTGGCTCCAATCCATTTGCCACTAACATACTCCTCCTCACGCTCCATCCACTACTTACGCCGCCGGTACGTTGAGAGAGAGACTAACTAATGTTTACAAAATAATCTGGATACAACATTGTTGCCAGTAAGTTATGGATGGTCATGGTGCGAGGATGTTCTCGCCAGGCAGGTATTGTGGGGCTCGCTTCATGCAGGTCGGCGTTCAATCCCCGATCGTCCAAGTGGTTGGACACCATTACTTTCCCCCAGTGCCATCCCAAATCCTTATCCTGACCCCTTCCCAGCTCTATAAAGTCGTAAGAGCTTGGCGCTTTCCCCTGATAATTAAAAAAATAGATATTAAAACAATTATTTAATTTAATGTAATTTTATTTATGATGTATAATTGATTTAATTAATAATTCTTTCCATAGCTTATTGGACTGTATGTTTAATTGAGCGGACTGTATGGATTTAAAATCTCCCATGAGTTATATCCCAACACAATTTGGGAGTTAATTAATTATAGTAACCTATCAATCGATTGATAGCAAATTTTTACTAAGGTTAAAATTAACAAATCCAGAATAGCTGTGATGAGGGTTCGAACCTGTGTCTGAGAGGATCCCAGACGCGCCTTAATCGCCTAGGAAACGACATGGTATAATAATTGCAACCGAGAGTTCCACTTGGCCTCATCACGCTATTGTGATTTCTGAGTATAATGAAGTTAGGGCGAAGAGGTAGAACATCTTATTGACTGAGCCCGAGTTCATGGGGGATTTGTGTAAAACCCTGGTTTGTATCTCGGAGGGACTGCAGGATCCGTGTGAGGCCAGGTGGAACTTCCGGTTGCAATTATTTTACCATGTCGTGGCCTAGTCGATAAAGGCGCTTCTGTGATCCTCTCAGACGTAGGTTCGAACCCTCATCACGGCCCTTGTGGGCTAGTTCATTTGATGCATCACGCTAGTGTGATTTCTGTGTGTATTAAGGGTAGTTTATTATTGTACTGGGGTTAGTTTGTACACGAAGGCCTTAACTGTTTGATGACTTCAGTGTGGATATCAGAGGGACACGTGACCAGTCTGCCAGGACTAAGCCTCGTGGCTATGGTGTCTGTTCCCTAGTGACGACAGGTTGCTGACGCTTAATTCCCAGGTGACCACAGATCTGCCGGAAGAATACAATCTAACAACTGCAACTTTACTTCCTACACAGATATGGCGCATTTAAATTATTAATATTAAGAACATTTCTAGATTGTGAGAGGCTCACCCGGTTTTGGGTGTTCGCCCGCCTCATCACTGGTTCCATTTAAATAATATTCTAGGGCCCTACAAAATAATGTTAGTTTTTAAAACAGCCGGAAACGAGGTACTCCCGTTATTTGAGGTCGCGGCAGCTGAAGAACGTCTAGATGGCTCGGGTTCACGAGTATAAACGTAGCTGCTTTTTTTTTTTACTAAATCACGCGAGCAGTGTTCATTCCACAGTGGGCGCCGCCCTCCTTCCCCGGCTCAGTCACGTTATTGGAACCAGCTAAATTTTGCCCATTTTTGGACGAAGGTAGGGCGGCGTTAATTTTACTGGTAAATTTATTTGATCCAGTTACAGGGAACAGTTTGTTATTAATTTTACCACTGAACTGAAAGTTTTTAGCGATTATTAATATTTTATTAATATATTTTGTTGTGATGGGCGAGATATATCCCACGTTTAAAGGAAAATTCCACTGTAATGTCGTTTTCTTTGAATGAGTTATTAAATTAATTTATGTTAGTATTGGTTGATAGGTTAGTACAAGAACCGCAGCGCAATTATCTGCATATTGTAACTAGGTTTATAGAGGTAGGTCGGTTTTTTCTCGACAGGTATGGATGGTCCTGATGCAAAATGTACTCACAGGCAGGTATAGATGGTCATGATGCAAGGATGTACTCAGAGGCAGGTTTGGATGGTCATGTGCAAGGATGTACTCACAAAGCAGGATGGGATGGTCATGGTGCAAGGATATACTCGACAGGCAGGTTTGGATGGTCATTATGCAAAGATGTACTCGCCAGGCAGGTTTGGATGGTCATTACGCAAGGATGTACTCGCCAGGAAGGTATGGATGGTCATTACGCAAGGATGTACTCGCCAGGAAGGTTTGGATGGTCATTACGCAAGGATGTACTCGCCAGGAAGGTTTGGATGGTCATTACGCAAGGATGTACTCGCCAGGAAGGTACGGATGGTCATAGTACAAAGTGGAACTTGATAGGAAAGTTTAAATGGTTCCAGCAAGAAATGAAAAATAAAGACTTAAATAAAATGCATACGTTATTGCATTGCATTAACAAGTATTTAGATTTTATATACAAATTGGATTTTAATTGCAATATTTTATCTCTTTTCTATTACAGTGAAGAACATTGCTAGGAGCAAGAGCAGTATCTGATGAAGACAGCAGCTGTAGCAAGATCAGCAGCCAGAGGAGTGCCTGAGAACAGCAGCAGGATCAGAGAAAGAAGCTACATACCCATAAGTACTCAACAGCAGCAGCAGTTGTGGCCAGAGCCAAAGATGAGTCAACACCACCACAATGGCCACAGGAAAGCACACAAGAAAGTCTGGATTAACAGGGCAAGGAAGAGGCAGAGTTTGGTGACGACTTCTGCTGTGTTGCGGCTGTTTATTGTGATGGCTGTTACGGTGTCTCTTATCCACACCCTGGCTCTCCCGCCACCTGCTGACGCCCTGCCTCTCCCGGCCCCTGCTGACTCCCTGCCTCTCCCGGCACCGGCTGACACCCTGCCTCTCCAGGCCCCTGCTGATACCCTGCCTCTCCCGGCACCTACTGACACCCTGCCTCTCCAGGCCCCTGCTGATACCCTGCCTCTCCCGGCCCCTGCTGATACCCTGCCTCTCCCGGCACCGGCTGGTACCCTGCCTCTCGAGGACCCTGCTGATACCCTGCCTCTCCAGGCCCCTACTGACACCCTGCCTCTCCAGGCCCCTTCTGACACCGGGCTTGTTAATATCGTGCCTGATGGCACAGTACCTGATGGCATGGTGACTGTTGACATGGAGTTAGTTGACATGATTCCTACTAACACTCTGTCTGTTGGCACGGTGCTTGCTGATATCCTACCGGTTGAAACGTTATCTGCTGGCACCCTGCCTGCTGACATGGTACCTGCTGATCCATCATCTGGTGACTCATCGCCTGCTGATCCATCATCTGGTGACTCGTCACCTGCTGATCCATCATCTGCTGACCCATCACCTGCTAATCTGACAACTGCCTACCTGTTTCCATCTACTCTGTCCTCAACTTATCCAACTCGTCAAGGTATGTCTTATCATGTTATGAACAAGGCTGTTCTTCATAATTTATAATAACAAAAGTTCATTAACGTAGGTGAAATTGCACACCAGATGAGAACAGATTACTTACAAAAGCACATGTGGCATGTTAAATATGCAAATGAAAGTTTATGATTAAGTAAACAGTCAGCATATGCAAATTAACCAGTAGGCATGTAATGTGTTAATTTAAGTTTACATGGGGAATTGAATGTTTTAGTTAATTCTTATTTGTGCTGGCAGCATTTTGAAATGATAGTACCTAATTTGGAATAACATACAAATCCTGTTATATGTCTATGTAATAACGTATCAAGAAACTAGACTAATGTCTTGATATGTTTCATGCATTAGGTTGTAGTTTTTCTTGTGATTCACAGAGATTAGTGTAATAGATCATAAGCAGTTTGTAAGCATAGTTACCATAACTTAAGAGTTATAAAGTAACTGAACAGCGGTGCCCTATGTCCATATAGCTTTAATTTAATGGTCGACAGAGAGTTGTCATGAAATTTCATACACCAGCTGAAGGTGCAGTTCTGCTACATTTCCAGCTGTGGTTTAAAGGGACGGATGTATACCACTGATTTCAGAAATATTATACTTTGTAACGGGTTTTTCGTGGGTGGCAATATACTACATACCTGGAGATGTTTCATTGTTATTAGGTATATATAATACATGCTATGTTACCTGTTATTTTAGCTACACGTGTCTGTTAAAGTATACTTGGCTACACGGAGTGAGAAAGCTAGCAACTTTACTGCCTCCCAGAGTTAAAAGTCAGTTTGTCTATAGAAGTAGTAGATATAGAACATGTACTACTGGGCAACTACTCCAACAATTAATTATCCTTTTTACCTTTAAGTTAAATAATTGTTTTAGGGTCAAGTATTCAATAAGTGGGTTACAATTTAAGATAAAAATATTTCCACCGTTGTATATAAAGTAATAAAAAATATATTGTCAATAAAAATTTGAGAAACCGCATAAGTGACAAAAATCTTGTAAACTCTTTCTATAAGTTTCTAATGAGGGAAAGATTTTTCCACATGGTAGGGAGAAATAACAGGTAGAGTAAGCTTTACCATTAAATAATATCAACACAATACAATATCTTGAATTTGGATATTTTAACACCCGAACGATAGCCTAATTAATAAAATAAAGTCAACAATTGAATCGTGTCGGAAAATCCGACACCATTTAATAATCATACAGATAATAGCTGTATTACCAACAAGTTACCCATAGTAAACGTAACTTGTAGTGGAATTACCGTCTAAAGAAAACGGGATATCGTCACCACACACTATTATAATTCACCACCTATTATGGTGGGAATTATTCTTAAATACATTAGTCTTTGGACTTTACCATCATAAAAACATCTTATATAAATTAACTTAATTATCAATATTAAAGTAGAGTAAATGTGACCCTTCTATCACTTTCTGAAATCTGGACAATGTAAGCTAGGCGTCAGAGTGAGGGAGCAAATAATGTGGGAACCGACCTGTAAGATTTATATTTATTTAATTTATATGAATTTATATTTACGTTAATTTATATACTTCGATAGCAATTTGTATAATGATAAGTGGACTGTATTTCTGCGATAATCTCATAATCTCACAAATCGATCCTCTACACATTAGGGGGGGGTTATTAAATTAATATATATGCAGCCAATCAAACTACAGTAATAGACTACATACATTGAAGAGGTTCCTTAATCTTATAGTACAGCAGGTTAGTCCACCAGGTATAACTAGGGTGTAGACACCAAATTATCCTCTTTGAGGTAGCTTTCATCACCCAGGTTATACCTGGTGGACTAACCTGCTGTACTATAAGATAAGGAACCTCTTCAATGTATGTAGTCTATTACTGTAGTTTGATTGGCTGCATATATATTAATTTAATAAGCCCCCCCTAATGTGTAGAGGATCGATTTGTGAGATTATGAGATTATCGCAGAAATACAGTCCACTTATCATTATACAAATTGCTATCGAAGTATATAAATTAACGTAAATATAAATTCATATAAATTAAATAAATATAAATCTCACAGGTCGGTTCCCACATTATTTGGTCATCTTCGAACCGGATGACGGATTATTTGATCCTTTGAACCCACATTTGGTCATCTTAGTACCGGATGAACCAGTTAACCAGTGGATTCATTAAATAAACTAGTGCAGTGTGATTTAAATAAAGCCAGTCAAGACGGCGGCGTTGCCTCGAACGAGTTCACGAGCCCCGCTCAGATCAGTTCAGCCTCATCAGCGGTTTCATGCACACCCACAGATTTGGTGGCGTGTTATTCTGTGAAATGACAGCGCTAATATAGAAGCCAGCCAAATTAGTGACTGTGTCTTCGCGATATTGTTCACGGATTTCGTGGTGTTAAATTTCGCGAGAGATTATCTACGAATTTTGTGGACTTTATTTCGCGAGGTCACTAATAATATTTAATACTTCTAGATAATATTAGAAGTTTCATAGAGGCTAATTAAGAGGCTATTATCAATAATTGTGTATATTATTTCTCCAAAATAGAGAATTATTTAATATAAATTGCACTAGTGATCACAGTATAATATTTACTAATTGCCAACCCACAACAGGGTAGGATATGACTAGTCGAACTATTATTGCTCATCTTAGTCCCATTATTACCATAGTTAGTTGTACTATATTGAATAACCTAACACCATTAATGAATGGTCCAGACCCTATTTTGGGTGTAATTTTTACCAACTCGAATTGAGTTGTATATATAATAATTTACTTATGATCATTACACCTTTGAGTGATTAATTAGTGTCTCTACCATCCTAGGGTGATATAGAAGAGCTAACCTAAAGGTACTTCCAGTGACACTGGTTTATCACTCAAATCATTAGTGTGTATGATTGTATATATATAATGTGTATTAATTTTAAGTGCTAACCTCTAGTAGAGGTAGGATTATTGCCTAGTGAGTGCAGAATTTGACCCTAGGCTACCATCAGTACTTGTTCAGTATTATGAGCAGCCCAAGTACAAGTCCCACAAGGCTTCACCAACTAGCCAGTATGGATAATGCAGGGAGAATGAAAAGAACCCTTGCAGGTCTTAAAGGCCACTTAACAAGACAGATCAAGAAATGTGAAGATTTGTACAACAATCAACAGTTGATTATGCTGACCTGGAAAGCTATTATCAAGCAGCTGCAGGTAAATTTGAGCAAATTAAATGTCAAATAGCAACATATGTGGCTGAACTTGCCAACACTAATTATCAGAAACAGAAATAGACGACATTATGGTTGATCTAGCGAATTATGAAGATCACACTCAGGCCACGTTACAGCCTTATGTCAAATTAATTGCCCAGAACAAGGCAACAGCAACAACAACAACAGTTGCATCTAATACGAGTCAAGCAGAAGCTCGACTCCCTCCAATTAATTTACCCACTTTCTCAGGAAAAGATGAGGAAGATTGGGACGAATTTTGGAACAAATTCGTTGACCTTGTAGACTCAAAACAATCTTTACCAAAGAGTAGTAAATTCTCTTATTTGCAAGGCCAATTATCAGGTGAGGCTAAAACAGTAGTATCCCATCTGAGATTAACTAATGACGGCTATGATCTGGCAGTAAAACTCCTCAAGGATAATTATGCTGATCCAGAAGTAAGAACATCACATTTAGTTCATGAGCTGTTGCATTTACCCCACCGGAGGCTTCAGCTGATTCACTCCAAGTCTTCAAGCTGGAGGTAGAATCATTGATCAATGCCCTCAGCCTGACAGCAGATACAAACGGGGCTGAGTGGGTCTTGAAAATAATTGTCCAGGAGAAAATACCTAGGGACATATTGAGACAAATGAGTGCTCATTACAATAAAAGCATCTTATCCATGAATGAAATATCTGAAGGTTTAAAGTCAGTAGTTCATCAATTACGAACACATGACAAATTAAAACCACCAAGTAAACCATCAGAAACCAATAATAGTAAACCACAGAGTACCAAAGGTACTCCAAATCAATCTAGACAATATAATTCAACACCAAAGTGGAACAGTGGCAGTGTGGGCGTATATGCAGTGGGACCCTCCAAGCCTATAGTTACTGTGTCACCCAAGAACGTGACACCAAAGGGTACTGGAAGCTATGGAACATGTTTGTTCTGCAATGAGAAACATTCAATGTACCACTGCCCTAATTTTCCTGATAGTGACGCCCGTGTTGAGCGACTCAAAGATTTGCAACATTGCACGAGGTGCCTCAGGAAACATAACATCAAGGACTGTGATACCCAATTACACACCTGTAATAGGTGTAACAAAGGTCAACACCATGCAGCATTGTGCAGAGACACCAAAACAACGTCTCCAAACCCCAAGGTGGAAGATAGCATTCCCACCACAGTACAGTACTGCAAGGTGCAACCAACAAAGAGTGTCCAATCGGCAAAGTCTAAAGGTAATACGACTTTGCCTACTGCCCAAATTACCATCCTGAATAAAAGGGCCAAGGTCCATACCCGTGGGTTGTTTGACCAAGGATCCCAGAGAACATATGTCACTAAAAAGTTGGCAGATGAACTACAATTAAGGCCTGTAGCCCAGATGTCATTCAATATCTCAGGGTTTGTAACAAATGCAGGACCTCAAGTCTACCAGGTGGTACAACCATCAGTACGTTTAGGCAGGTACGTCTGTCGAGTTCAAGCCATTGTGGTGGACAAAATACCAGTAGACCTACAAGTTCAAGGTCTGAGAGCAACAGCCAAATTCCTGAGAAATAGAGGAATAAAATTGGCAGATAATATTAAGTCTGATCACCTCACCGACTTCGGTCTCCTTGTAGGGACAGACTATTGTCATCGATTCATCGGTAGCCCTACTAAATATCAGGGTATAACCATGTTAAACTCTGCAGGAGGTAAATTACTCTCAGGCCCAGTATCAAGCCTGAGGAGACCTATGCCTGCAGATAAACAATACCAGTAGAGATCTAAATTTGTCAGCTGATTATATTTCTCCAGTAGCATTATACTAAGGAGATTACAGCTGACTATAGTAACAGAGGTTGATGTTAGTATCATCATTTAAAGCTGGAGATGAGTTCATGAGGCCTCAGTGGCAAATCAGTGAACAGTAGCCTAAAACAGCTACAAGTCACTGCGACCAATGTCACTGAACCTACTGCAGTCTCAGAACCATACTTTACTTTAATGATGAGCTATTCAATCTTCTGAATCAATTAACTAAATTAAACCCCAATAAATCTGATGACTGATTTGATACATTTATTATTTAATCAAGATGTATTCCATGGGTCTCAGTGTTTATATATCAGTGACTAGTTACCTGAACAAACTTCAAGTTATATCTAATGTCACTGATCTCACCGCAGTCCCTGAATCATACTTGACTGTAGTACTTGATCACATTCAGTCTTCTGGGTTAAATAATATGTAATAAGGCTTGAATATTAGCCTTTCAAGAGTTGACAGGGAAATAAAATCGCATTAGACTTCTAACCCCTACAACTCTAGTACGGGACATCCGTCCTGTACGAACAGACACACAAATGTGTGATTACTAACTATTAACATCAAATTAATCTAATAATTCGAAGGGGGAGTATCGGTGTTCGTCTGTTCTAAATAGGACTTCGACCCGTGAGCAGCCCCCTGGGGAATTATGTCGGAAAATCCGACACCATTTAATAATCATACAGATAATAGCTGTATTACCAACAAGTTACCCATAGAAAACGTAACTTGTAGTGGAATTACCGTCTAAAGAAAACGGGATATCATCACCACACACTATTATAATTCACCACCTATTATGGTGGGAATTATTCTTAAATACATTAGTCTTTGGACTTTACCATCATAAAAACATCTTATATAAATTAACTTAATTATCAATATTAAAGTAGAGTAAATGTGACCCTTCTATCACTTTCTGAAATCTGGACAATGTAAGCCAGGCGTCAGGTAGGAAGGAGGGCAGCCATTGTTGATACTAGACCAGAGGCACACGGGAGCAAATACGGCTCCTGTTAATTTTACTTGGACGTAGTGTTATGGAAACCAAAGGTGTACCATTTTCAACACGCTGTCAACAAATTCAAGTTAAGTGTTCTTTCCGAAACCCGTTTATTTTCATTTATGGCCATTAATGTCATTATATAGGGTGTCCCAGTTAGAGCACGTGGTAGCCTCAAACTAAAGGTAATTAAGCCAGGTCTTCATGTTCCATGTACAGTTTTCTCTGAAATACTTGTCATATATAGAATCTGGCTTTACAGCTAGCGCCCTTTTGACAGGTCAAGACGAGGAAGCATATGCTTTGTGCATCAGTTACTGGGTGATGGAAGCTACCTCAAAGAGGATAATTTGGTGTCTACACCCTAGTTATACCTGGTGGACTAACCTGCTGTACTATAAGATAAGGAACCTTTTCAATGTATGTAGTTACTGTAGTTTGATTAGCTGCATATATATTTAATTAATAAACCCCCCTAATGTGTAGAGGATCGATTTGTGAGATTATGAGATTATTGCAGAAATACAGTCCACTTATCATTATACAAATTGCTATCGAAGTATATAAATTAACGTAAATATAAATTCATATAAATTAAATAAATATAAATCTCACAGGTCGGTTCCCACAAATCGTGACAAACACGATTTGTATTATTTGAAATTTAAAACAGTCTGATCTTTCCACATTTGACACAATTCAATGCTGCACAATAAACAAAACCTCCACTGGGTCTGACTTTCCAAACTTCACGTTGGCCCCGAAAACGAGGGGATGTTCACCCAACTTCATTTCTCAACCATTCACGTTGGGTCCACTATAATATGGGGTGTGAACAAACACTCTCTCCTCTTCCAACATTAGTCCTATATTTCTTTGGGCTCCTCACACTCGCGGGCATAATGTCCTCTCACACCACAGTTGAAGCATCGGCTGCCTCCCCTGGGCGGCCACTCGCCAGTCCCCCTGGCGGTACCACTTGCAGACGTTCCCTGGGTCCTCCTTGGACTCCCTGTCGTCGTGTCCGGGACTGCAGCACTTGCTCCCGAGCTAGGTCCACTGCTCACAGCTTGGGGCTTCCTCCCCGCGTCCCTTGAGCTCTTGAACTAGGTTACCTCATTGGGTACACTACTGTTGGGAGAGTCCCCACCCGTCCTCGCTCCTCCTGAACTCCTAAAGTTCCCTCCCGACCTGGGGTAAGGCGAGTGTCTGGGCGGCCCCTCCCTCCTGAGATGTAGTGCCTCCTCCAGCGGCTCGGTCCGCTGCAGCCTTCAGGTCCTTAATACCTGCTTCTCTCACCCTTACTCGCAACTCAGGATGGAGCACCGACATAAACTTCTCCATCACTATCAGTCGTTTGATATCATCCGCCGACTCCGCTTCCCCCGCCTTCAACCATCGTAGGAATTTCCGTTCTATATCCCTTACGGTCTCGGCGTAAGTCTTTCCCGACGCTCTCGTACACTCTCTGAACCGCTTCCGGTACATCTCCGGAGTCAGCCGGAATGAGTGGAGCACCGCATTCTTAATCACGTCGCAACTAGTACACTCCTCTAGGTCCAGCATGTTGTAGGCTTCCCGGGCCTCACCAGTCAACCTGCCTTGGACCAGAGCAGCCCAATCATTTTCCGGCCACTCCTTCAGAGTTGCTATCCGTTCAAAGTGTTCGAAGAACGCCTCAGCTTCTTGTGGGTCGAACGTAGGTAAGTCACGTTCCTTTACCTTGAGGTCATCCCGCCTTGCAGGTAGTGAGGGCAGACCACGCTCAACGCGACGCAATTCGACTTCTTTCTTTGCCTCTATCTCCTCCAGTCGCAGTTGTCTCTCTCCTTCTTCTCGCTGCAGCCGAGCTTCATGCTCACGCTCCTCTCGCTGCAGCTCAGGTGCACGTTCCTCTCGCTGCACTTGCGCTTCTCTCTCCTCTCGTTGCAGCTAGGCTTCCAGTTGCATCTTCATTATTTCCAGTTGCAGGCTCCTCTTACTACAGCTGGACCTTCCACTGCTCCCATGTTCACTGTGAATTCTCTTCACACTGGTAGGCGCTTGGGGTGGCTCTAGTCGGGACGGTTCACCTTGCGACGGCTCTCCTCGGGACGGCTCCTCTTGAGATGGCTCCTCTCCCGTCGCCTCCTCTTGAGCTGTGAGCTGTGCCATGATCTCTATCCTTCGCTCCGCTACCTTAGTCGTACTCAACCTGATCCCAAAGTGGTTTGCCACTTGTTGGAGCTGGGCCTTGGTACACTCTTCCAAAATTCGTCCCTTGTGTCAATAAATTTCTTTACTTTGTCCTCCTCCATCTCTATATCATTGAGCATACACGACAGCACAGACAAGTTAGTAGGCACTAATTTCACCGTTTCAGTCCCTTAGCTGGTTGAGTAACAGTACCACTGAATTCACTGGCCACACTGTATTAATACCCTGGCAACACTTGTCTTGAAATTTGGGCCACACTGTAGCTTGATCCACGCTTCCTGGCGAAGTTCCCAGTTTTTGGCTACTGGGGTTCGAATCCTGGCAAGGTCGCCAGTTCTTGTCACGGGGGCATGGGCCGGGGCTCTGCTAGCACTCAGCTGCTAGGGGTTCAAATGGCTGAATACTCAGCCCCTCCGACTCCCGGGATTCACCGGAGTCTCCTTGGTCACACAGGAGAGGACCAACAATCCCCACCTCCACAAGTCTTTGCTTCCACCATAAAAGGGGTGCCACTGATTCACCCTGGAAGCCCTTCAGTCAAACACGGGGAAACTACTGTTAACAGTTTCGGCCTAGACCCGTGGAGGAGTGAAGGAAGACTCAGGCTTACCTTATAACCATAACCTCCCTGAGTCTTGCCTGCCAGACAAAAAGGTTGCAGGAACTCCTTTCCCGCCTGTCTTCTCTATCTTCTTCTTAACAAGGTCGCCAGCTGGGTTATTATATCTGCACCCCAACAATGCAGTTCAGTGGGTGTATTATGTATTGTTTGTTGCCAGAAGGTTGCTACTCCCATAGATCTGCTATTGGACTGTCGGCCCAGGGTACTCTCCCAGGAAGGTCTGTGTGGCTTTACCTCTCTCTAGCCACCACGTTACTAGTTGCCACCATTCAGGCACTGATACTGATCGGATGGCTAAGGGTACACTTTTATATAAGTCTGTGCTGCTTTTACCACTCTCCAGGCAATAAGAACTTTTATAGAGAACGTAGTGTTCCATAGGTGGTACTATAATAACCTTCGTGTATGCTCATAGAGAAATATTATAATGGAGGCACACTTAAACACAGTGATAAAATGTGTGAATTTACTGACGCAAATTACATGAACACACATACAATCACAAGTAATACATGAATATGAAAATAAGGATAATAAGTCTGGAGATCGCCAGCCTCTTCTTCCACGACCTCCAACACTCCTTCAACTGGGCAGAAAGACAAGAGTCCCACACTCTCTCACAGGAGGCCTCTTCACCACGTCGGCGCCTCTTCACTGTCCTGCCATCCATACACACTGTCCCCTCTGACAGTCCTGGACACAAGCTGCCTTGCAGCCTATTCTACTACTAAAGTATTAATGTCCTATTGCCACATACATAAGTGAATATTGTGGCCTATCTAGCCTACTCACACTAGGGGTAATGGGAGGGAAAATGATCTACCTTACATTCCTGGCTCACGACGCCTGTCCCTCGATGGTGTGAGGTTCCCACTCTTCCTGAGTCGATCCTTGACGATCCAGGAACGTTCCACAGGTCCTCAGGTGTCATGGAGCCTTCGCGTCGTCGCCGTTCCAATCCCTGAGATTCAGCTACCCCAATCCTGGTTCATCGATGGGCACTGAGCTAATCACTATTTTCCCACACTCGCCCCTTCCACAAGGCGTTGCTCCTTGTCCTAGGAACGGTGTCGTCTTTCCAAAACTCTCAGTGGATGTGACCCGGTCACAGCTAGGCCTGCCCGCCACACCTTTCCAGGCCCTCAACGTCCAGCGTCGCCGCCCATTGTCGTCGCCGAAAAATTTCCACGTTTGGCATTCTTTTGCTCAATAAAACTTGGTTCCTTTTTGCTTCCCAGAAGCGCGGGTCTCCAATACATAAGATTGTCTGCGATAGCCAGCTCTAACCATTACGAAGGCTTGTAAAGCCTCAAATCCTGAGAGTTGACCGAGGGCATCCTCTCGCCTTCACGGTCAGGTCAACTCTGACGTTGGCGTTGCCCGGGGCACTCGGTGACGTCATGGCGGGCCCTGATTGGTCGCCCGCGACCTAAGTCGGCCAATCCGCGATTGGCTAGTGTCCCTTCCAAAACGTCATATCTGCAGTAGGGGATACTCTTTCATTTTTATATCAGGCCCAATTTCCCCTTACTTACAACTTATAATGTAACTTTCTCCCTTAACTAGCAGCCGGTCTGGTCGCCACATATATCAATAGACTCCCTGAACCTCAGAGAATCAGTAGGGTGAGCTGATATGACTCTTAAAGCAGGCAAACGAAAGAAATAGGAGAGGGCACCGTAACAACATTAAATTTATTATCAAACTATAAAGAATTATGTTATCAAGATAATTATTAATAAGTATGACCACTGGTAA
>NW_025575814.1:7500-15000 GCF_020424385.1 Procambarus clarkii
CTTGTGATCCTTTTCATCCCTCCCAGATTACCCCCATTCTCCTTCCCTATCAACACCTTCCATTCACCCCTCTCCCTCATTTTTTTCCCTCACACACTTCTCACATCCCCTCCTCTCATTCCCCTCTACATCCACCCCCCCTCCGCCGTCCCCCTCCCTCACTGCATCCTCACACACCTCATATCTTCTCTACACCCAGCACCAGCATCCCTCTTCTACACCCCATTCCCCCCCCCCCCTCATCTTTTCCTTAAACCTCTACACACCCTTCCCAACTCAAGAGCCACTATTGCCCACTTAAACTCCCTTACCTCAACCGGAAACTCCGTTACCCTACACTAACCCCTTATCCTCTACTCTACACCCCCCTCCATACACCCCAAAGAGTGAACCCCCTTCACACACCCCTACTCCACCCCCTCAACCCCCCCCCCTCCCTTTAACTGTTTCTACCGCATTTAAGATTAACAAGCGGTTCAACAATGACGGTATTTTTCAACCTTTTTTCGGATGAGTGAGGTTAGCAGTCTGTAGTTTTAATTGAAATTTAATTATGTCTGGTAGAGAACCCTTCCGGTCCCAGGAGGAGTGGGAGGGGAGGGGAGGGGAGACATCAGCTATAGAATGGGATGGGGAAGAGACAGAGGGTGGGATGGGGGGGGGGGAAGACAATAGTTATGGTGAGGAGGATGGAAGAGAGGAGGCAGAAGAGAAAGGGAAGGAGTAGTGAAGTTGACTTACAAGAAGGAGAAAGAGAGGCAGATGGACATAGAACTAACTATAGGTTTTCCTGCTGCTTCTAACCTCCTGTATCCTCCTCCCTGTAACTACCTCTCCATTGTTATCGTCACATAGTTATTCTCCTCATAACTATCTACCGATAGTTATCTCCTCATAACCCCCCTCTTTTATACCCCACCTCCCAATAACTACTTCGAATAACTGCCGTCCCCACAACAACTTCCTCGTAACTATCTCCCCTAACTATCTACCTACCCATAACTACCCTTCCAAAGTTACCTCATCATAACTACTTCCCCCATAACGCCCTCCCCCCCATAACTACCTCCTTTAACTACGTACACAGAAGTCACATGAGTGTGTGATGAGTCAATGAGTACATCAGTGATGGGTAGAAGTGCTCTACCACAGCCGGAATATATGGGGGGCGCGATGGGGGCACCCCCCCCCCTTCGAATCCTGCTCAATGCTTCTAATGATTTTCCCCATAAAGGCCTTCAGTAACAACATCCCTATAACAATTACAGTAACAACGAGGGGGTAGAAATAAAGAAAAAGCAAGAGAAAGGAGAGAATAAGAGTTCATCTCCCGCCCCCATCAATCATCCCGGGTGATGCCCAGGATCACAGCATCACCGGCCGCCTGCCTCAGTAGGCCAGGCCTCCACCCGCTCCCCCCAAAAAAAAAGATCTTTTCAAACCGGTATAACAAGACAAGTAACTACATGTCAAGACTCTAACGACCCATGCGAGGCTCTATACACACACACACACACACACTCAAACACATACACTCGCGCGCACACACACACATTATTCTCCACTTGCTCTTCCTTAAAAAAAATCCAACTAGACCATCCATCTCCCCTCTCACCCCCCCCCCACTTTACATAACGAGGGGCTGCGCTAGTAACGAGACCAGAGGTCAGAGGTCACTGCTCCTGATGCGCTGTTCACCGTCCTGTCAATTAATAGGTCACATTTGTAAGGTACGGCAAGCAACGTTACAAATCCAGCCTACTGTGAAAAGTAACGGCTAACATATATCTACATATCCAACGCATCGAACGAGATGGACAGCGAGTGATGTCGTTAGCTGCTGAGAACAGAAGTGACAGAGCGAATGGCCTCGTTTAGAGTGCCGGAGCTTAACAGCGGAACTGCATCTTCGGCGTAGCGAAAGCTCTGGCGTCGAGGGCACGTTGGGCACTAAAAAATCCATCGTTTCTCCAGATTTGCAAACTCAGAACACTGCAACAATTCTTGCAAACAGAGGCTCAGCAAGAGGGCAGAACTGACCCCCAAGATGATAGACGTCTTATACCTCTCTCACCATAGACAAACTGACTACAATCAAACACCCTTATTACAAGCAAAGATAACTTAATCCTGTCCTCGATTGGTGCAGCATAAAAGGGGAAAAAAGGACAAGGAAAAAAACAATAAGACAATTAGGAACATAAGCATTTCACTATCGTAAAGGCTTGGCGCTTTCTCCTGACAGTCCCCTTCCCTTCCACCATCAACTGCGGACGTGAGAAGGGTTGATTGATTGATGAGCGGCGAGGCTGGCGTTTAATGAGGTGGCAGTAATTGAAGAATTGAAATCGTCAACTGTGGCATATGTTGACCATGAGGGAGTTGTCATACTTGCGCCCAGAGTTAGGGGAGGGAGAGGAAGGGGAGAGGAAGGGAGAGGAATGGGGAAGGAGGGAGAATGAGGGAAGCAGGAGCAATGTGGGATTGGATGGATGAATGACAGGATATAGAGAAGGAATCGCAGGGGCAGGGAGGGAATGGGTGAACACCGGGAGAGAGCGATAAGGAGGTAATAGAAGAGGGGAGAAAGAGTGACGGAAAGAGAGGGAAAGAAGAGGGGGAGTTAAACACTACTATAAAGAGTAATACCTATGCTTAATATTGTTTTCCTGCAAGATCCTCTATTTTTTAAATCTTTCCTGAAAGACTCCTCCTGTTTCTGGTTGTGTCCATCAAATATTATTTGCCTTATAAATAATGTTTTTGAGCGTTTATCTTCGTCTCTCCATTGCGTTATTATTTTTAGCTCCAGTAGAAACGTGCCTTTTTTTTTTACTTTGTTTTGTCCAAAACCTATCCTTGTGATCCAGTGGTCTTGGGTTCGATCCCAGGCGCCGGCGAGAAACAATGGGCAGAGTTTCTTTCACCCTATGCCCCTGTTATCTAGCAGTAAATTAGGTACCTGGGTGTTAGTCAGCTGTCACGGTCTGCTTCCTGGGGGTGGAGGCCTGGTCGAGGACCGGGCCGCGGGGACACTAAAAGCCCCGAAATCATCTCTAGATAACCTCAAGATAAGAAGATGACGTGTCTTCATTTTTGCCCAAATTTACCAACAGACAAAAATATGCTTTGTATTTGGTGCCCTTTATTTATTGTGAGTTAACACATACACACAAACGTTCCTGTTTGCCATCAATAAACACAAACACATCCTTAACCTTTCTTGATCTTGTTATCCATCTCTCACACGAAACCTACACCAGTAGAACCCAACAGACAGGATTGTCTTGAGGCTTTAGGAAAGCATCTATGAAGAGCCTGGAAATCTAGTAAACCAATGCTGATGTAGTTACAAACAAAGCAAAGGAACTAAAAGAAAAGGTTAACGAAAAAGAGTATATATATATATACATTTTTTTTATTTTTTATTTTTTTATTTAGGGAAGGGAGTACCACCTCTGGCTGGAAGAAGGGGGACCCATAGCCTCGGAGGAAACCACACATAACGCATTGGAGGGAATGTATATATATATATATATATATATATATATATATATATTATATATATATATATATATATATATATATATATATATATATATATATATATATATATATATACATACATATATTGGCGTAAGAGTACTGTTAGTAGAAGAATGGACTGAACTAAACGAGGAAGTTGTTGCGGAAGTGAACTTCGGTGTGGTCCAAGAGCCACAGCTCGATCTTGCAGGCACAAATAGGTGTCACACAGGGAATTTACAAACACACACACACACACACACACACACACACACACACACACACACACACACACACACACACACACACACACACACACACACACACACATTACCTGCTTATTTCCACTACGTCACTACTCACACTCCCGTGCACCGCCATTCGTTAACATCAAAGAATGAATGAAATCACATATCCTATGGCTATCAATCATCACGCCAGCATCTTCCCTTCCTCATCTCCCTCTCCTCATCCCCCTCTCCTCTCCCCCTCACCCCCCATCTCCCTCCATTCATTCATTTCCCATATTGTAAACCCCCCTCCTTTTATAATCCAGTTGAAGGGGGAATAGGGAGATGGAGACCAAGGGACGAAGGGGAAACGCTAGAGAGGGAAGAAAAGATAGAGAAATAGAAAAGCAGATGGAGAGAGAGAGAGAGAGAGAGAAGGGGGGATGCATCTACTCAGGTTTTTGTAAGATAAATGATGGTAACTTTGTTCATTTTTCTCAGGGCATGACACTAGAATGCTACAATCACTCAAGAGGAGCTTCGTCTTGTGGGGTCGGCCCTGCGAAATTCGGGATTTCATAAGCGATTATCAGGGAAATTCCAGCGTAATTTATGATTCCTCAACGGGTCGTATGGGAGGTGGTTGGGATGTGATGTAATTTTGTTTATTAATTTGCAGACAATTAATCAGAGCTTCATAGGGGTCGATGATGATCATTTTATGTGTGTTTAGGAAGGTGGACACACACACACACACACACACACACACACACACACACACACACACACACACACACACACACACACACACACTGAAGATTCTGAATATATGGTACACCAATGTTGCTGAAATGTAATATATTGCTGACGAACTCAAAAAAAAAAACATTGGAACACAAATCCTGATGTGATAGCAATAGCGGAGACTAAATTAACTGGAATGATTACCAATGCAATATTCTCAGCAGGATAAGAGGCACTGAAAAATTAATGACTTCAGAGGGGGGGGGGAGGAGGAGATGTGGCACTACTCATGGAAAACAAATGAATCTTTGGAGGAATTTCCTTCTAGAAAGCAAACAATTACAAGAACTGCATCATTTTAAATACATTTATACAAAAGAGAACCACGGAAGACCAAGGCAAGCATACTGAACACAGCATACATAATTATCCTCTACGTGTGGAATACACATCCTGTAGATTGAGCTTCTAGTGTGTGGTCTGGTCAACATTCTTCAGCCACGTTACTGTGACTCCTCGCTTGCATACAGCAGTTTTGCCTACCCACAAAGGAAACGATGTAGGTAGCTCGCGTATTCCCCCGAGTTCCTCAGACCCAGGAGTCAATATTACAGAGCTACAAGTGTCACTGAAAAATGGAAACCTTGAAGCTGTAATCAATAACATCAAAGAAGTAACGAATTAAATCTGGTCAGAATTGATGTCCCCTTGAAAAAAATGTTAAAACTGATTTTCTCGTGAAAACTGTTAGAAATGATGTCCCCCATTAACATATATTAGAATTGATGGCCCCCCATAAAAAGGCAGCTCAGTTGTTCAAGGAAGTTTTAAATTACCAGGGGAACTAAAACGATTGGTAATATTGTTCATTGATGCTGTGAGATCACTCGAGCCCAGCGTATGTTGAGATGCCTTAAGCCAACCATTAAGCAATAATCACCATTATTGCTTACATCTCATGCATGTGTGGCAACGCGTATGGTGTGTGTGTGTGTGTGTGTGTGTGTGTGTGTGTGTGTGTGTGTGTGTGTGTGTGTGTGTGGTGTGTGTGTGTTTTGAGTGTGGTTATGTTGAAGCAGGACTTATTCAGTGGCTCTGGAGCGTGTTTGGTGATGGTGTTTTGGAGAGTATATCAAATTGGCAGCCCCTCTGTTATGCTCTTTCTCCCTCATGTCTTTCTCATTCCTTTCCTCCGCGCTTCCCTTGCACTTCTCTCTCATATCTTTCTCCTTCGTGTCTTTTATGACTTTACTTCATATCTCTGCTTTGTGCCCGTGTCCCTCACGCCTCTTCCTCATGCCTCTCTCTCTCATACCTCTCCCTCATATCTCTCCTTCATGCCTCTTCCTCATACCTCCCTCCCTCCCATCTCCCATCATACCTCCTCGTCAATTAGGCTCCATAATCTTCTCTCAGTAGCGGAACAAATAGAACACAAGGCGAAAAACTGTAAACAAGTATTGGCTTTTCACAGCCACGTGGTGATTGAGGCATTCACACTTGTAATGAGTTGAAGAGTGAGAGAGTGCGTCAGCTTTGTCTCCTCCGAGGAAGCTGAAACAACGCGAGATTACATGCGTCTTGTCTTCTCAATATTCAAAGTAACCATCTCATTAAAGGATTTCTTCTCAAAAGGAGATGCTAGGAAAAAAAGGGTGGGGGCGGGGGGGATCCGAAAAAATGAATCTTGAAGTGGGGGGAAAATCATTTCAAAGCGACAAACAATTTCTAATTAGGTCTGGATGATGTTGTATAGAAGGGAACGTTAGTAGGAGTTACGTTTGTTATTATTATTTTTTTTTGTTATGTGACGCAGGTTTTTATTTGTCCATGGGTGACGCAAGGTTTGTTACTCCTGGGTGACGCAAGGTTTGTTACTCCTGGGTGACGCAAGGTTTGTTACTCCTGGGTGACGCAAGGTTTGTTACTCCTGGGTGACGCAAGGTTTGTTACTCCTGGGTGACGCAAGGTTTGTTACTCCTGGGTGACGCAAGGTTCGTCTTCAGAACACCGATAGGCCTGTTGCTTCCTGCGGTACTCTGGTAAGTCTGTTGCTTTATTTGCTTCCTTTCTTTGTTGCCTCCTTTGTTAAAGCTGCTGAACTGATTCTACACACTATAGAAAGTCTTCTGTGTTTCCCTAACACTGTAGAAAGTCTGCTATGGTACCAACACTATGGAGGGTGCTCTGCCCTGTACAGAGGGCGGTCTGCTCCCATGAGCACTCCATGTTATGTTCTTTGACCACGATGTTCGAGCACTCTGGAAGATCTACTCTAACGGCCACTTCGTCTGACGTATTCTATCACTCTGGAAATTCCCTTCTCACCATCCCCCTCCCTCTCCCCATCCCCCTATCTCCCCCCTTTCTCTGAAATCTTCTTTATCGTGGTCTTTTTTTCTATCTCTCTTAAGTGTACTCTAACAACCAACCTGTCCTTTTACAAAGAACGTCGCTTTTCGCTCGTTTGCGTTACATAGGGGCCACAAATCGTCGTACTAGAAAATGGAAGCGACTCGCAAAAGTGACGTACTTTCCCGTGTTCTGTTTAGGGTCCTCTGGTTGGTCAGGAGCATTTTTCTTGACGTTTTGAAACCTTAGGAAGACGGGTTGCTGCACCACCTCCTCTAACATATTCTTGCCACTCTGTTATATGTGGTCTCGCTTCCAACTCCTGTGGTGTTCCCTGGCCGCGTGCTGCTGGTGCTAGTGCTGCTGCTGCTGCTGCTGCTTCCTGCTGCTGTCTGCTGCCTGCTACTGCCTGCTCACATGATCCCACCGACTCCGAACTGGCATCACTCAGGAACACAACTTGCATTGTGTTGCTATCGCTGGTGTGAATTGTCTGCGCGGCACAAGTGCATTATCGCGTTGCTGCGCCTGTCTGATAATTAGTCGGCCATAAATAGGTGTCCTCATTGCGTTTCATGGAACACACACATACACACACACACAAAAAGAGAAGTTCCCAGTTTGTGATGAACAATTCGTCTCCCTTATC
>NW_025575814.1:20000-34545 GCF_020424385.1 Procambarus clarkii
TCCCTTTTCCCTCTCTCTCTTTACACGCTTATCAGAGGAAACGTCGATGGAGAAGAGATGGGGAGTCATCTCCAAGCGTGTTTTAATTTTCATTTGTATGATATCTGGTCCCTTGAATAGGAGCCATCTGAGGCGCCTTTGTTCTCTACTGTGAACGTCTAGCTGGGGACAGTGTCGCGATAGCTGCTCCCGCTCCTCCAGAAAATGTTGTATGAATGCTGTGGGTCGTGGTGTGTGTGTGTGTGTGTGTGTGTGTGTGTGTGTGTGTGTGTGTGTGTGTGTGTGTGTGTGTGTGTGTGTGTGTGTGTGTGTGTGTGTGTGTGTGTGTGTGTGTGTGTGTGTGTGTGCGTGTGTGTACGTGTGTGTGTGTGTGTGTGTGTGTGTGTGTGTGTGTGTGTGTGTGTGTGTGTGTGTGTGTGCGTGTGTGTACGTGTGTGTGTGTGTACTCACCTAATTACTCACCTAATTGGTGAGTAATTAGTGTGTGTGTGTGTGTGTGTAATTAGTGTGTGTGTGTGTGTGTATGTGTGTGTACTCACCTAATTGTTGTACTCACCTAATTGTGCTTGCGGGGGTTGAGCTTTGGCTCTTTGGTCCCGCCTCTCAACTGTCAATCAACTGGAGGAAGTGTGTGTGTGTGCGTCTGTGTGTGTGTGTGTGTGTGTGTGTGTGTGTGTGTGTGTGTGTGTGTGTGTGTGTGTGTGTGTGTGTGTGTGTGTGTGTGTGTGTGTGTCCCTGTATTCACCTAAAATGTAATTGAGAGGGCTGAGTTTCGGCTCTTTGGTCCCGCCTCTCAACTGTTAATTAACTGGTATATAGGTTCCTGAGCCTATTGGGCTCTTCATTTGAAACTGTGTACGGAGTCTGCGTCTACTACATTACTGCCTAATGCATTCTATTTATTAAATATTCTAACTGTATATTTTTTATATGTGTCTGTGGCTCATTTGTGTACTCCGTTTTCACTGGTTTCCCCTCGTTCGAGTACCACTCGTGTTGAATAATCTGTCTTTATCTACCCTTTCAGTTTCCATGATAATTTTGTATGTGGTAATCATGTCTTCGCTTACTCTTCAATCTTCTATTAACGTGAGGTGCAATTCACCCTGCCTTTCCTCGTATCTCATACGTTTTAGTTCTGGAAATAGTCTGGTGGCATACCTTTGAGTCTTTTACAATTTCGTCATCTGCTTGACAAGGTACGCATACTCCAGGATTGGTCTGACATATGTAGTAAACAAGGTTCTAAACGATTCCTTGCAGAAATTTCTAAAAGCAGTTCTGATGTCAGCCAGACTCGCTACGCCGCTGATGATATCCTTTTGATGTGTGCTTCAGGAGACAGGTTCGATATGATACCAACTCCTAGACCTTTTCTTTTCTCAGTTTCATGGAGAACTTCGTCTCCCATTTCGTACCTTGTGTCTGGACTCCTGCTCCCTCCAGCTATATTTTCATTACTTTACATTTTCTTGAGTTGAACTCAAGTAGCCATTTGTTAGACCTATCTTCAATTTGTTCAGGTCATCTTGCAGCCTTTTGTTATCTTCCTCTGTCTTAACTATTCTCATACTTTTTGCATCCTCAGCAAACATTAAGTGGAATGAGCCTATACACTCTGGAAAAGCGTTGTCTTATATCAGAACATAATCGGTCCGAGGAGAGAATCCTGTGGGACTCCGCTGGTATAAAGTTGTCTACTGCCTCCTGACACTTCTGCAGTGTGATGTAATCCATTATATTGTGTTCAATCTTTTATTTTCTGAGTTCTGTTTCCCATGCAATTATTATTTGGAATTTCCTCATCTCATCATAATTTCCTCTTCGATATGCCAGCCGAAGAGGTATATATATATACAGTGTTTCGTGATCGTCAATTGCATATATTTGCATATATATATATATATATATATATATATATATATATATATATATATATATATATATATATATATATATATATATATATATATATGACCTACTACCCATTACCGTCTAAATCAACGACAAACGTCTCGGCGAACATATTTCGAAGCTTCTGTTTACAAGATAACATACTAACCTGGAAATATACTGATGTAATTTTAGTAATATAAAAGTAATTTTCCCAAATACGACGAAGAATAACAATAAGATCGACATTAATCACACAATGAATAAAACGTATTCCGGTATTAAACAAATAATGAATAGCAAATCATCTCCTTGACGGACCAATTCAAAGTAATCAAAGATGCTCCTCCAAGATGGTTGAGATTTCCACCCAGTTGGGGCACGACCTCCTCCTCCTCTTCCTCCGATCTCTGGAGAGGGCGCAGCATCCATGTTAATTATCTCGCGTGGAAAAATTAGTGAAATTAAATCTTTTGAAACGATGTTCTTCCTCGGCGCGGGATCCTTTTGACAGCGGTGATCGGTGGTCAACAGGCTGCTTGCTCCCCTTCTCCCCTCATCTCCGTGTCCTCCTGTCCCCTCATCAGGGATAAGGGGGGGGGGGAAGGGGAAGGATTGGGGAGGGGGAAGAATGTATAGAGGGTGAGATAGGCTTGATTTGTGTACAGGAGGGCGAGGACAGATGATTGGGGGATTGGTATGTTTTTCATTCCTGCAAACCCCCCTCCCCCCCCCCCCCCCCCCCCCCCCCCCCCAACCTTTCTCTATCACATATCATATAACCCCCCCCCCTTTCCCCCCCCCTTCCCCCCCCTTCCCCCCCCCCCCTTCCCCCCCCGGGCCTAGCATATATTACCCCTCCCCCAGCACACTTCACCCTTCCCCCAGTACACATCTTGATGTTATCTTGAGGTTATCTTGAAATGATTTCGGGGCTTAGCGGCCCGTTTCTCGACCAGGTCTCCTTTTTGTTACACAGCCCCCCCCCCCCCCCCCCCAGGAAGCAGCCCGTAGCAGCTGTCTAACTCCCAGGTACCTATTTACTGCAAGGTAACAGGGACATCAGGGTGAAAAAAACATTTTTGCTCATTTGTTTCCGCCTCCACCGGGGATCGAATCCGGAACCTCAGGACTACGAATTCGAAGCGCTGTCCACTCAGGCGTCAGGCGCCCCTTAGCATAAATCTCCGCTTGTGTATGTATGTGTGTACCTTGTGTAGGCAAGGAAAGACTAATGGGACCGACATTTAAGTTGAGGAAACCAATTCTCGGCACAATAAGTCCCTCTTGCCCAGTTAGACCTATTATACCTATCTTCCCTAATTAGCATCCTGTTTGTTTACAATGGAAGGACGCCAGTACCAGACGTCCGTGAGTGCAATCCTCCTCTTCATGCTTCTATTGAGAGGCATGAATGCAATATTGGGAAGTGTAACTATTTATCATTCAGAAAGAAATATTACATTCCTCTTCCCGGTATCGTCTCTGTCCGCCGCATTCACGAAGGAAATTTAAGGAACCATTCAGAGGACCACTTACTTCAACCTCTAGTCGACCTTCTAACCTCTCTTCAGCTACGTCTGTGTACCTGAGGGAATTACTCAAGTAGCAAGCACTAGTTTGTGGGGAACTATAATTAGAACCTTTTTCCTAGTTCCCATTCTTCGTCCCATTATAAATTAATCCTTCTTGCCCGCATAATTTTAGTAAATAATTAAACATAAATCTAAGACTTTCACAGAAAGTGTATCTTGGGCTTTCACAAGCAGCTAGGCAGCCTTTCTAATTCCTACTCGTATATTTAAGTTTTAAAGCTCGGTTAAAAAGTTGCGATCGGGAAGCTGCCGTTCATATTTAATTAGGAAACGAAATTTGATTATTTTTTCCTGGTAGTCTTAAGGCAGATCTTATCTTTACTTGGTAATACTTCTCTTTGAATATATTATTGTAATTGCGTTCTGGAGACACCTGTGAAGTCCGTAACCTTAAATTAACTACTTAAGGTGTTAACGACATGTTTTAACTGTCCATGTAGGCGAGGTGGTTCCGCTGAGACAACGATTAACCCCCCTAGATGCCTTCCCCCTCGAGATGATTATATTTTTAAATGAATGATACAATTAAATCAAGTTTGAATGCATATTATTTAGGAACCGCTAAAATCAGATTTTTTTTTTTAAGTTTCAGCTTATGCATCACACCCCCTCCCCCCCCAGCATACATCATCCCTCTCCCCCCAGCACCCATCACCCACAGCACCCCAGCACCCTAGCACCCAGAGCACCCAGCATCCACCACCCTAGCACACAGCACCCCAGCACACATCACCCCAGCACCCAGCACCCTAGCACCCACCACCACAGCACCCAGCACCCCAGTACCCATCACCCCAGCACCCAGCACCCCAGCACCCAGCACCCCAGCACCCCAGCACCCAGCACCCCAGTACCCCAGCACCCAGCACCCCAGCACCCAGCACCCCAGCACCCAGCACCTCCAGGAGAGCCTGGTGGCATCTTGACATCCTCTGCCCACCGCCGATACACTCCACCCGAATCGAAAATCTTATGCAAATCGTCCAATCCAATTTGGAAGTGACGGACGCGTCGCCCATGACAACGACCCACGTGAAGGGGAGAGGAGAGAGGGGAGAGAGGGGGGCGGACTGCCCTAGACCGTCTTACCTTCCCCCTCTTCCCCTCTTTCCCCCCTTCCTTGACCTGGCTCCAGCATCATCAATGAGTTGACTCCTCTGCCTCCCCCTCATCATTCAGTCATTGACCTGATTTTCCCCTCACTTCCGCATCGTCTACCGCGACTCAGTGCCTATATATATATACACTCTCCCCTCTTCTTTTTGTCTCTGTACCTCTCCCTTCGAATCTGTCATTGCACCTTTCTCATCTGCTCTGTTTCTGTAAATTTCCCCTCTGTTTTACTATAAATCTCTCCCTCTTTCTTACTGTAAATCTCCCCTCTGTCTTATTGTAAATCTCCCCTCTGTTTTACCATAAAACACAAGACGTTTTGTCGTCCCACACGACGAGGACCTGATGTCGTCGCTCATCCGCAGGTTATACGATATCAGTGTCGTGTAGGTATATGTGTCGTGTAGGGATATGTGTCGTGTAGGGATATGTCTCGTGGACAATTAGCGCCCTTCATTTGTCTCATTGTAACATGGTACAGATTTATATTTCAACATCCGAAGGCCGGACAGAAAACCCCATACATCATCCGGATATCAGACAAAACTCCCAATTCATCATTCAGCGGCCGGCCAGAACACCTTATGCATTGTCAAAAAAACGCCGGACAGAACACCACACACAAATATAATTTTAGAAGCTAGATAATTTCAACGAATTGGTGAATTGCGTAACAAATGCGATGTATTAGGCGAGAGAGGACGGATTAGTGAACCTCGTCTTCTGATTAGTCTTGCGCTATCCGGCGTGGAACGGCGTCCGCTTCTGGACGCGCGTCCTGTCCGCGAGACAACGATTCGTGAGTTCGTTGATGTCTCCCTCCTCACGAACGTAACCAGATCGCGGAGCGTTGGTTTCGTTCGCGAGCGCGATAGCAACGTACCACCAGAGTTCAGCCGGGGGGGCCCATCAGGACATTGGCGGCCCAATTAGGGCTTAGTCAGCAGCCCCTTCCGGCACTAGGACTTCTTAGTCGGCCTCAGGGGCACTTGAGGGCTCCTAGGCTCGTACTGGTAGGGATAGACGCCCGCTACCCTCGCCGCGGAGGGGGTAGCGGCGGGGGTAGCTGCGGCGACATGAGCTGCTCCCACCAGAACAGAACACTGGGTTGCCCTCAGTCCTTCATAGGAGCACCCCAAGCACAGAACACTGGGTTGCCCTCAGTCCTTCATAGGAGCACCCCAAGCACAGAAGACGGGGTTGCCCTCAGTCCTTCATAGGAGCACACCAAGCACAGAACTCGGGGCTGCCTTCAACTCTTCATACGAGCACACGAAGCACAGAACACGGGGCTGCCCTCAGCCCTTCATAGGAGCACAGAACACGGGGCTGCCCTCAGCCCTTCATAGGAGCACAGAACACGGGGCTGCCCTCAGCCCTTCATAGGAGCACAGAACACGGGGTGAACCAGCCGGCCAGATCACAGTGACCAGTGCAGGCAGATGCAGTGAATGCCATGACAGAATGGAAGAAAACCTTTTTGGAAAAATTCTTTAAGTGAAATCTCTCAAGGGTGAGCTGAAAATATCTCGTATGCCACTCCAGCACAAGGGCCAGACTCACGCGAAGTGCGATATTGGCCTAGTTCGCCATTTTGACTTCAAGGTTCATAATACGTAAGGGTGGTTTTATCAAAGAGCAGAGGGTCGTTCTCAGAGGCCAAAGACGCCCATCTTCAGAAGGGATTCTGAATATAAAGTAGCTTTTTGGATCAGTTGAAATGTTAAAATTTTGACACTGGACACAAAGCCGTCTCTGCCTATTGGCATTTGGAAATACGATAATTCAATATCCTGCTTGGGGGGAAGAGAGGGGGGGGGCTTTAATACTGTGTGTATGTACCTGAAATTGACACCTTGGAAAAGAGAAGCTCTTTCAGTCTACAATGAATCATTACAAATTTGCAGCTTTTTTAAAAAGCAGAAAACCATAATATTGCAAATGTCAACAAGAGCAACAAATCTGTAAATCAATGACTATCAGAAACATGTATTCACATACGCATAGCATTCACTGTAACGTGAACTAAATCCACAAGGGCCGTGACGAGAATTCGAACCTACGTCCGAGATCATCCCAGACGCTGTGCCTTAATCGACTATAACGTGTTATAGATATAACACCATAGATAGATAACACCCCCATATATATAACACTCTAACGTGTTATATCTATGGGGGGATGACGGAGGGTTACATATAATACGCAGTTTAACGTATACTCTACCTAAGGTCAAAACATTGGCGTACTAGAAAATGTTAGCGGCTCACGAAAGTGACATATACTGTCCCGTTCTCTGTTTTGGGTCCTCTGGTAGGTTAGGATAAGGGCACTTTAATACGACAGTTTTTTGAGGTTGGGAAATCTTAGGAGGACGGGGTTGAGTAGTTTGGTAAGCACCGAACTAGGGAACCACGGTTCCGTAGGTTCAAACTAGGAACCACGGTTCCGTAGGTTCAAAAAACTGGTGGGGGCATTGGACGGACTTCAGGGTGTGTGACTTTTAACATATCGTGGTCCATGCAGGTACGACGTGCGTCAGGGGTGACCCTGGAGCTAGTTCGATCCCCCAGGTCTCCTCCAAAGATGACATCTAGATGAATTTGTTCTCTGGAAATTTATATATATTAATGTGAATAATTTTTTTCTTAAAAACTATTAAAATAAAAATAAAATGAAATAAAATAATATAAAATATTGAATTAAATTGAAATATTAAAATTGAAATAATAGTATGAATTAATATTTTGTCTATGTAATTTTTTTTTTTTTGTATTTCAAATTAGGATAATACTCTGTAAACAGTCACTCCAATAATGCCATATAGCGCCTATAATGTAGCCTCAAAACAATGAGACATGCCCTCTCCCCCCTCCTTCTCTCCCTCCCACCCTTCTCTCCCTTCCCCCATTCTCTCTCTCCCTCCCTCCCTCTTCTCAAAAAGTCCATGTTTTGTATTATAAATCTTGTAGCTGGGGCCCGAAAAAACAACAGTCAAGCCTAACTTCTCCTGTTCCCATTTGTTGCAACTTTGTACTAAATTAGGCCTCAAATTCCGAATGTTAGGTCTATCTTGAGGTTATCTTGAGATGATTTCGGGGCTTAGCGTCCCCGGGGGACGCTAAGCCCAGCGTACTCCAGTAGAGGACAGCGCACTCCATTGGATAAGGGAGTACCTAAGCAACAGGACGCAGCGAGTCACCGTGAGGGGTGAAGTCTCGGAGTGGTGGGGGAGTCACCAGTGGAGTCCCACAGGGATCAGTCCTTGGATCTATACTATTTCTGATATACGTAAATGATCTCCCAGACGGAATTGACTCGTTTCTCTCGATATTTGCTGATGATGCAAAAATTATGAGGAGGATCAGGACAGAGGAGGATAGTATGAGGCTACAAGATGACCTAGGCAAACTGAAGGAATGGTCCGACAAATGGCTACTAAAGTTCAACCCAAGTAAATGTAAGGTAATGAAACTAGGAGGAACTAGGAGGCCAGTCACTGGATACCGAATGGGAGATGAAATCCTTCACGAAACGGACAAAGAGAAAGATCTGGGAGTTGATATCACGCCTAACCTGTCTCCCGAAGCCCACATCAAAAGAATAAAATCAGCGGCCTATGCAAGGCTGGCTAACATCAGAACTGCTTTCAGAAACCTGTGTAAGGAATCCTTCAGAACCTTGTATTCTATATATGTAAGGCCAATCCTGGAGCATGCAGCCTCAGCATGGAGCCCGTATCTAGTCAAGCACAAGACGAAGCTGGAAAAAGTTCAGAGGTATACCACTAGACTTGTCCCAGAACTAAGAGGCATGAGTTATGAGGACAGACTACGTGAACTGCACCTCACGTCTCTGGAAGACAGAAGAGGTAGGGGAGACATGATCACCACATACAAAATTCTCAGGGGAATTAACACGGTGGACAAGGATGGATTATTTAACACGGTTGGCACACGAACAAGGGGACACAGGTGGAAGCTGAGTACCCAAATGAGCCACAGAGACATTAGAAAGAACTTTTTCAGTTTCAGAGTAGTTAGTAAATGGAATGCATTAGGAAGTGATGTGGTGGAGGCTGACTCCATACACAGTTTCAAATGTAGATATGACAGAGCCCAGTAGGCTCAGGAACCTGTACATCAGTTGATTGACGGTTGAGAGGCGGGACCAAAGAGCCAGAGCTCAACCGCCGCAAGCACAATTAGGTGAGTACACCCACACACCCACACACACACACACACACACACACACACACACACACACACACACACACACACACACACACACACACACACAGGGAGTATCTAAGCAATAGGAAGCAGAGAGTTACGGTGAGGGGTGAGACCTCCGATTGGCGTGAAGTCACCAGTGGAGTCCCACAGGGCTCTGTACTCGGTCCTATCTTGTTTCTGATATATGTAAATGATCTCCCGGAGGGTATCGATTCATTTCTCTCAATGTTTGCGGACGATGCTAAAATTATGAGAAGGATTAAAACAGAAGAGGACTGTTTGAGGCTTCAAGAAGACCTAGACAAGCTGAAGGAATGGTCGAACAAATGGTTGTTAGAGTTTAACCCAACCAAATGTAATGTAATGAAGATAGGTGTAGGGAGCAGGAGGCCAGATACAAGGTATCATCTGGGAGAGGAAATTCTTCAGGAGTCAGAAAAAGAAAAAGACTTGGGGGTTGATATCACGCCAGACCTGTCTCCTGCAGCACATATCAAGCGGATAACATCAGCGGCATATGCCAGGCTGGCCAACATACGAACGGCATTCAGAAACTTGTGTAAAGAATCATTCAGAACTTTGTATACCACATATGTCAGGCCAATCCTGGAGTATGCAGCCCCAGCATGGAGTCCATATCTAATCAAGGATAAGACTAAACTGGAAAAGGTTCAAAGGTTTGCCACCAGACTAGTACCCGAGCTGAGGGGTATGAGCTACGAGGAGAGACTACGGGAATTAAACCTCACTTCGCTGGAAAACAGAAGAGTTAGGGGGGACATGATCACCACATTCAAGATTCTGAAGGGGATTGATAGGGTAGATAAAGACAGTCTATTTAACACAAGGGGAACACGCACAAGGAGACACAGGTGGAAACTGAGTGCCCAAATGAGCCACAGAGATATTAGAAAGAACTTTTTTAGTGTCAGAGTGGTTGACAAATGGAATGCATTAGGGGGTGATGTGGTGGAGGCTGGCTCCATACACAGTTTCAAGTGTAGATATGACAGAGCCCGATAGGCTCAGGAATCTGTACACCTGTTGATTGACGGTTGAGAGGCGGGACCAAAGAGCCAGAGCTCAACCCCCGCAAACACAACTAGGTGAGTACAACTAGGTGAGTACACACACACACCCACACACACACACACACACACACACACACACACACACACACACACACACACACGCACACACACACACACACACACACACACACACACACACACACACACACACACACAACTTCTTGAAGCCAATAAGGGAAATTTGTGAAGTCCTTGCAGACACGATCAGGAAAAACTAATAATCCTCAACTTTTACGGTCGAGTATTGGGACAACAACTTTTGTATAATGATCTCAACAACTTTCTTGGATAAGCCCAATTACTCTCCTCACACCAGTTGGCACAGATGATGATAATGATGATGATGATAATGATAATGATGATGATGATAATGATGATGATGTTACTATTTTCTTGTTGAAAGTGTTGACGACAATGGTGATGACTGAGGCCTGTGTTGATACCAGTGTCATGACAATAAGGGGCATTGCTAGATATGATGAATCATAATGAATGCTTCATATGGATGATGCTGAAGCGAGCGAGAGAGAGATAGATGATGCTTAAGGAGATGAGTGATGCCTAGGGAGATGATGAAGCTGAAGGGAGATTTAAATAATAATTGTTATTGTTATTTAAATCTCCCTTCAGCATCATCCATAAATCCAAAAATAAAATATATAAGACAGTCTACGGGCTCACCATAGGCCGTGCTACTTGGAACTTTTTGTTCCAAGTAGCGAATCTTAAACAACATCCAAAAATAAAAATCCGTTCAAGTTCACTTTGTCTCTATCAGTCCTTCCAGCATTTTATTTCCATTTTTAAGCTATTCTTATTTTCCACTCCAAACCTCTCACCCATGTCAACTCCGCAATAAAATAAGGAAAAAAAAACACACATTCACATTTGGCAAGAGTTTCAACATCCTACAGCCAGTCACAGCCTCGTCGATCAACACCCGCTTAAATACACACGTCGATCATGAAAGACCTTTTTGACTCGTCAGGACAAACGGCTGTGGATATCCTGCTCGGTCCAAGATATCTCTGAAAAACCCTTCAGATCTCATCGAAGAGGAAATCCCTGCCATCTACTCCAAGATATCAGTTCGCAAGGAACGCGCACCTTTTCTGGCCACTAAGAATTGGTAGCTGGAGCCAAAGTAATTTTGATAATGTTCGGAGGAGGGGGAGAAAGGGAGAAGGGGGGGGGGGGGTCGTTGGGTGGTGGTGGTGGGGGGGGGGGAGGCATTATTGATATTGAAGGTTATCTGGCCCCTATGAGCAGAGATTGTCTGGAAAATACAACAATATATTCAATACTAGCTTTGTTCACCCGGACAAGATGACAGTTCGTGTCCGACCCCGGTAGTGGAGGCCAGGCTCCCGCTCGCAACCCTTCCTCAGTATTTATTTACGGTGGCGGCTCCTGCTTCGTCGCTCGCTCCTGCCTCGTCGCCTGCTCCATTTCTTGGAGATTTCTCGGTCGTTTCCTCCGTCTATTCTCAGGACGGAGTCGCCGAGAGCCTGTGCTATATCGCCGACCTCCGCCATACAATATTCTTTTCTGATCGATGTCAAACTGATGGAGGGAAACAGTAAAAAGGGAAAAGTTTCCCTCCCCCCCCCCAGTCAATTTCATGTGTGGGTCGCCATTTTTCTGATTTGTTCCCTGTTCATCCCGCTTTCTCAGAGTCAACTTTTTTTTTCTTTTTTTTTTTGGTGTGTGACTGATGAGAAGGAGCTGTTTTTTTTGTGTGTGTAGAAGTCCATCTTGTTGGGGCGGCAATGTTCATTCGTGGAGTGAAGGTTGGGGAGATGGGGAGGTAGGGAGGTGGGGAGGTGGGGAGGGAAGAGGAAGATACATGCAGGGCAAGTGAGAAGTGTCGCCCTTTCTATGTGATCACCCGGTCGGGTCCAAACATTGCGGGGACTTGAGGGTGAGGTAGCAAAGGGGAAAGGGTAGGGAGGGGAGGGCAGTGGAGGGGAGGAGAGGGGAAGGGCGTAGTGAGCAGTGGAAAAGGTAGGTGGTGGAAGAGGTGAGCAGGAAGAAATGGGGTACGAGAGGGAAAATTGGTAGCAGGTAGATAATCAAACAACTGTGCTCACGTAAAACAGCTTTAGCAGCATCCTGCTCCAGATCCTCGAGTAGCATCCTGCTCCAGATCCTCGAGTAGCATCCTGCTCCAGATCCTCGGCAGCATCCTGCTCCAGATCCTCGGCAGCATCCTGCTCCAGATCCTCGGCAGCATCCTGCTCCAGATCCTCGGCAGCATCCTGCTCCAGATCCTCGGCAGCATCCTGCTCCAGATCCTCGGCAGCATCCTGCTCCAGATCCTCGGCAGCATCCTGCTCCAGATCCTCGGCAGCATCCTGCTCCAGATCCTCGGCAGCATCCTGCTCCAGATCCTCGGCAGCATCCTGCTCCAGATCCTCGGCAGCATCTCATCATTAACCAGCTCCATCTTATTATAACTCTTATGATACATCAATGTTGCGTGAGTCTCTGTGACTCACCCGCGTTAATTAAGAGAGTACATCGATGGTTCCTTCGTCCCACGATATAGAAGTAAGATCCCTTGTTTGTTTCAAGCGTAGGTTAGACATGTATATGAATGAGATTGCTCGGATATAAATAGGAGCTGCCTCGTATGGGCGAATAGGCCTTCTGCAGTTACTTTTATACTTGTGTTCTTACCTATTTTGAGCATATATTTAGCTTACCTAATAAATATATATATATATATATATATATATATATATATATATATATATATATATATATATATGTCGTACCTAGTAGCCAGAATGCACTTCTGGGCCTACTATGCAAGGCCCGATTTGCCTAATAAGCTAAGTTTTCCTGAATTATTATATTTTCTCTAATTTTTTTCTTATGAAATGATAAAGCTACCCATTTCATTATGTATGAGGTAAATTTTTTTTTATTGGAGTTAAAATTAACGTAGATATATGACCGAACCTAACCAACCCTACCTAACCTAACCTAACCTATCTCTGTAGGTTAGGTTCGGTTAGGTAGCCGAAAACGTTAGGTTAGGTTAGGTTAGGTAAGTTAGGTAGTCGAAAATCCATTAATTCATGAAAACTTGGCTTATTAGGCAAATTGGGCCTTGCATAGTAGGCTGAGAAGTGCGTTCTGGCTACTAGGTACGACATATATATATATATATATATATATATATATATATATATATATATATATAGATATATATATATATATATATATATATATATATATATATATATATATATATATATATATATATATATATATATATATATATACATTGTGAGACTCTGGTAGACTCTGACTTATGTCGACTCTTAAATCTATCTCCGTTTCTAAGGTGGGATTTTGTTTACACACGAATCCATTGCTACTCTCGAGGGCCTCTTGCACGTGCAAGACTTCTGTCTTGGTAACTCTGCGTTGTTTAGAGGTATAGCTTCCCGCAGCCATTTATCTCTAAAGTTTGTTTAGCTCATTCTCGTACTCTCATATAATCTTATCTCTGTTTTACTTCATAAACTTGACATCGTTTTTCAAACAAGAGTATTAGCGAGTCTCAGTGTTCGCTCTCAGGTCCTTGACGTATATAAGCAGCATCATTGACCCTTGTCACTGTTCCTTGTGACACAGAGCTCGTGTCCGTTCCTCTTCTCTGACCTCTCTACTCTCTATTGACCCCTCTACTCTCTATTGACCTCTCTACTCTCTATTGACCTCTCTACTGTCTATTGACCTCTCTACTCTCTATTGACCTCTCTACTCTCTATTGACCTCTCTACTGTCTATTGACCTCTCTACTCTCTATTGACCTCTCTACTCTCTATTGACCTCTCTACTCTCTATTGACCTCTCTACTCTCTATTGACCTCTCTACTCTCTATTGACCTCTCTACTCTCTATTGACCTCTCTACTCTCTATTGACCTCTCTACTCTCTATTGACCTCTCTACTCTCTATTGACCTCTCTACTCTCTATTGACCTCTCTACTCTCTATTGACCTCTCTACTCTCTCTCTCTCATTTAACACGTCGCAATTTTTAACGGAAAAGCCCAAATCCGTTAATAATGCGACGTGCTGCAAAATTCAAAGCATCTAATATCTGTATTTTCTAAGCATCGACCTCAGTTGGTACGTTTTTGGTTAGGAAAAAACTGTTGTATTTGTGTATACGAAGTGCCAAATCGAGAGAACAGTCTACACTATGACCCTCAGTTTCCCGCCCGATAGATGCCCCTGAATACCTCCCAGAAAATCCCAAGATGGGTATTGGTAAGCGGCAGGAGGTGGAGAATCTGAAGCTGGTAAGGGGGGAAGTTTGTAAATCGTTGGTAGTGGGTAATATTATTGGTAGCGATGGAGGGCGAGGCGACTTATTCTCTCGTTACATGTGGGGGGGGGGTCAATATTACCGTTCTTTAATTAATATTTACAATACGTCGTATTTTGTAACGTGTTAGGTGAGAGGGTGAGAGGGGGGCGGGGTCGTGTGGGTGAGAGGGTGACAGGGGGGCGGGGTTGTGTGGGTGAGAGAGTGAGAGGGGGGCGGGGTCGTGTGGGTGAGAGGGTGAGAGGGTGGCGGGGTCGTGTGGGTGAGAGAGAGA
>NW_025575815.1:0-24621 GCF_020424385.1 Procambarus clarkii
ACTCTGGTGCAGGGGCGTGTGTAACACACTCTGGTGTAGGGGCGTGTGCAACACACTCTGGTGCAGGGGCGTGTCCAACACTCTCTGGTGAAGGGGTGTGTGCAACACACTCTGGTGCAGGGGTGTGTGCAACACACACTGGTGCAGGGGTGTGTGCAACACAATGGTGCAGGGGTGTGTGCAACACAATGGTGCAGGGGTGTGTGCAACACTCTCTGGTGCAGGGGCGTGTGCAACACACTCTGGTGCAGGGGCGTGTGCAACACACTGGTGGAGGGGAGTGAGCAACACACTGGTGCAGGGTCGTGTGCAACACACTCTGGTGCAGGGGTGTGTGCAACACTCTGGTGCAGGGGCGTGTGTAACACACTCTGGTGTAGGGGCGTGTTCAACACTCTCTGGTGAAGGGGTGTGTGCAACACACTCTGGTGCAGGGGTGTGTGCAACACACTCTGGTGCAGGGGTATGTGCAACACACAGTGGTGCAGGGGCTTGTGCAACACACTCTGGTGCAGGGTGTGCAACACACTCTGGTGCAGAGGTGTGCAACACACTCTGGTGCAGGGGTGTGTGCTGTTACCTATCGTACGTTACGGCTCGTGATCCTACAGCAGCCAAATTTTAATAAGTCTAGGGATACGACACAACTGCTGTTCTCAATAGCGAATCACCAGTATAACCCCTTAATAGGTAATGAGCACATAATTAACAATCTTCGTTTAGGACTGAAGAATAGATACACAATATGATAGCTATATATTCAAAACAGTATAATATAAACACAGATGGTAAAGTTAACTTATAGAATATGATTGTATAGTCATGTCACAATATATATAATAGTAATTATGGCAACAAATGAATAATAACAGACTTATCTCCCACTTGTTACTCCTCCCAGTTCCCCGAAGCTACTGAACTCTCGCTCTGTCGCCACCCACATTCTCACCTCCCGTCTGCCTCATCCCAGGATGAGGGATGGAAACTAAGGACTTTTTAATATTATAAACTAATTGAACAACCACTTGTTCTCAAAACACATAAGACTGCAAGTTACATATAATAGTTACTTACAAAATATATAAGTACAATGACACCTGTTTAATTACAGTATATAAAACATTTCCTAACTAAATAAAAGTGACATCTGGAACTCTCAAACTGAACAGGTCCAGCTTTCCCGTATCAATCAAGTAATAGACGTGTGCAGAGACAACCGCTCTCCTGTCCACTGACGCTGCCAAACCACACGACAATTTACCCAAAACACAATGTGTGTACATATACATGCAATGATAAAATAAAATAATATTTATTTTAAATTTATATACGTATTCTGCTAGGAGTACGTAACACTTCCACCTCCAAGAAAAAAAATGCAATAGATTGAAGATCAATGGCATTTTTTCAAAGTAAAATGTATGACACTTGAGATTTATGGTATTAATTACACCAAACATGTATAAGTAATAAGAACACATTTCTGGACAAAAATGAAAACACTCCAAATATAGTCTTACAGGAAACTCAGGAATTTCAGTCTTATGACTATGTTCTACATATGTGTCACTGGAGTATGCAAATTTATCTCTCCAAGGTACTATCTCATTTATTTCACTTTGTTTTAGATCATATTTCACACTCCTATCTACATTATCATTAGTAGCATGAATAGAATTGTCAATATAGGTAGCTGCTTTCACACAGTTATCATGGCAATTTTGCTTTTCATATGTTTCTACTATTTCTTCAAGATCAGTTTCATTTTTCCATGTGATTCCTTTTCCACATGGTGAATTTTTCCAAGACAGCCTCGATTTTCCATTACTCCTTTTTCTGGAGCTGAACTGCTTAAGTGAAGCAGGCTGTATGTTGAGTTGAGTTGGGACTTCTCCTGGGTATGCTCTGACACAGACATCTGCTCATCATCACTCTTGATCCTCTGTGGAACACATACTCTCGCCCAATGGATACTAAAATTAGAGAAAGTAGCATTAAACCTCACAATTATGCATAAAACTTTCCCATTCATAGAACCTTCCGAAACACAAGACACCGACTTATCAAACCTTTGACCTTCCAACCAAGAAATACAACCCAAGATTAGTGCAAAGACTACCTGATCGAACTGACTCAGATGATCCATAAGGAACACAGAAATCAATTTCCTCATAACTCTGTCATAACGATCAGTGAAAGAAAACAGGCATATGCCTAGGCACCATATCTCAATCAGAACTCTCAAGACAAGTTCACACTCCTTGATGGTGAACTTGAACACAACACACACTTTCATCAACCGTCTAGTCTTCCAAGAGACTAAATAAAACATGCCGAAAACGTTACAATCCTCACCATCACTTCCCAAGTGATTTACGTCTGATGACAACCAATCAACCAAGAGGTTTAAGGGTCTGAACATCTTGAAGATGAACAGCAGATTACCTGGAAAACGCCCAAGGACAATCTGAAACCCTTCACAATGATTAACTCTAGGTAGGATAACCTTATCCTCCAACTTGAATTTCACACCTGGAGCCTCAAACATCTGCTCCCCAGTATGATTTAATCTTTCACCCACAATATGACTCTGAAAGTCAACTCCAATATGACTCTGAAAATCACCACACTTGAGTGGAACATACACTTTTATCACTCGTGCATCAAATTTAACTGGATCTGAATATAGAGACACTGCTCTAGCATAACTCACCACTTCCTCAGAACTGCTGGGTGCACAACCTACTTGAGTAAACTCTCTCTGCTCAACCACAAGGCTTGACAAAGATGTCCCACAGTCCATTACTTCACAAGAAAATGGCTGCAGAATAAAAGTAGAGTTCAACATCCTACACACACTCTGACTCAATGTACACAATGAGAAATACTTCCTCCACATAGAATAAGAATCACAACTCCGCAACTTAGATCCAAATGCTGCTTTACCACTCTTAATGATTTTACCAAAATTTCCTCCCATGACTTCTGGAGCTGCTTGGAGTACTGTCTGCTCACAATCAACAATATAACTACCAAGCTGGGTCACATCCTCACAGACAACTGAAGAGGGAGGCTCAATGGGTCTCCATCTACTCAACAGAAGCTGATCCTCTGGCTGCTTTCCCACACTCTCCAAAGCTGGATCTACAGTACAGACTGTCTCCTTGCTTCTCTCTGAAATCTTAGGGTCAGTTCTACTCAAAGCACATAAATGAAGGGAATCTGAAACGAGCGGGCAAGTAACAGGTAGTTTGACCTCCTCCCCTATTATATCACCTTGACTAGGGTGAGGCGGGGCCTCTACAACGGACTTACTCTCGACAACTGATTCTAAACTTGGAGTGAGCGGGAATACTTCTGCCAACCCGACATCTTGTCCTAAACCATTCACTTGGCTGGAATACAGAGTCGTGGCTTTTAAGTTTCTCTCAACTCCTGGCACAACGTTCGTAGTGAGCGGGCAAGACAATGGTACATGGACATCCTTTCCCAATTTATTGGAATAAAGCAGAGTCATAGTATCAGGCTTACTCTCAACAACTAAATCGGCCACACAGGAATCTGGAACAACCACATCCCACTTCTCCACTGAAGGGGTACTGGTTACTGGAACAAATGCTTGAGTAACAACATCAGAACTGACAACTGGATTTATATTAGTACTGACATCAGCACAGGTAGAATGGACAAAACCATCTTCTACAACAGGTTCCTTCATAGAACTAACTTCAGCACAGGCAGAATAAACATGGTCTGCAACTGGCTGTTTACACAAACGGGGATCAATCTCACCCACAACATGATTTATGGCCACATCATTACCCAATATAACATCCACACCTGGGATGGGCAACTGTGTACTAACACCCACAGTGCATAAACGTGGTGTAATGGTGGATCTGAAATTAATGTCTATTAGAGGTACAGTTTTACATCCTGCAACACTCTGAAGAACAACAAACTTTCCTGTCTCTCTCTTTTCAACATCAGAAAGAATACTGGATGAAATTATGGTTTGGGAAGCACCAGTATCACGAAGAATAACCACTGGCTTCCACTTTCCATTAATACACAAGACTTCACCTGAAGACATATATGGTGAATACTGTTTCACCCAATTGGGGTTTACAGTTACATGTTTATTAGTAAGTTTATTTTGCACACCTCTGCAATAAATGAGACCAGTGGGTCGTAACTCAGGGTGCAATATAAAACATGAATGAATTCCATGGCCTTTTCTCTTACAATGGGAACAGGACCTTACAGTGGACACACTGGTAGAACCAACTGTAGGTTTAGAAATAACCTTATTATTATTTGACATTCCTGACAATGAAGTAGCAGGGTTAGATTTTGTAAGAGAAAAGCTCATGGGAGTAACTGGAGTACTAGGACTGGATGGATTCTGATAAGGAGTTCGGTGAGCATTATAATTTACTCTACGACTAGACTTAGGTGAAGTGGCCGTAAACGGGGCCTTAGTCAACAACTCATGCTCATCCGCGAGCTTTGACAGCTCATCAATGTCTGTTACATTCTTTTGTTCTGCCATAAAAGTAGACAACTGGTCTGGGAGACATGACAATACTTCTTCCATTATAAGAAGATTCTTTAGAGCATCAAAATCAGTGACTGCAAGTGACTTTAACCATCTGTTACAAAATTTCGTCTTCTGACGAGTAAAATCTGCTATTGTCTGATCACTTGTCCTCCTTAGATTTCTGAACTTTTGCCTGTGTGCCTCTGGATTTAGTTGATAAGCATTTAAGATGCTTTTCTTTACAAATTCGTAATCAAAGCTATGAGCGTCAGGTAGGGATGTGAAAACCTCCTGACTACGCCCCTTAAATTGAGACTGCATAATGGCTACCCACTGATCCCTTGGCCAGTTCATACTGATGGCAATTTTATAAAAATGTGCAAAGAAAACCTCAGGATCTTCCTCATTGAACTTGGGCAACTCTATATACTTATTCATCCTGATGGGATTATTATCACTATTTGTTGAAACATTACTAGTATTTCCATGCCCAGCTGCCATACGCTGTGATTCAAGCCTGAAGTTAGTGTCAGCCATTTGTTGTTGAATCTCTAATTGTTGCTTCTTTGTGGCTTCAAGTTGCAACTCAATTAAACCTCTCTGGTTTTGTGCCGCAATTTCTAAACGCCTAGTCTCTAGCTCCCTTTGCTGAGCTTCAGCCTCTAATATTTGCTGTTGCTGTTGAGCTTCAATCTCTCTTTGACGAGCTTCAGCCTCTAATATTTTCTGTTCTTTTTGAGCTTCAAGCTCTAATTGGCGAGCTTCTAACTCAAGACGCTTTAACGTCATCTGATCACTCGACTCCTCTCTTAACTCCTCTAGAATTTCTTCCTCTAATTCCCCATTCTCAACAAAATGCGTCACAATGACTTTCAATATTTGGGCTTTAACCATTCTATTGCTGGCGGTCAAATCCAAATGATTTGCCATTTGTATTAACTCAGTCTTTTTAAGGTTCTGAATCCCTTCAAAGTCTGGGTGAGCCACCAACGCTGCAACTTTCTCCTCCATCGTTACTAACACTTGGCACTTAATTCACAAAAATAATTAACACAATGGCACTGCACTACACTTCACTGTAAAATTGTCACCACACTGAAAATTCGCTTGGCCTCACTGCACAAACAAAATATATAGGATGACTTACCTCAAAATCGTGAAACGTTGTTACTTGACACACAGGAAGGCTTGCTTGGCACATGGAATAGTTCTTAAGAAACACACAGAGACACTTGACACTGGTACCTAGGAAGGCAAGGTTAGATTAGCATAGTTAAGTTAAGTGGGACAATATTTCCCGGCACAGGCCCCCATAACTCTTTGTTACCTATCGTACGTTACGGCTCGTGATCCTACAGCAGCCAAATTTTAATAAGTCTAGGGATACGACACAACTGCTGTTCTCAATAGCGAATCACCAGTATAACCCCTTAATAGGTAATGAGCACATAATTAACAATCTTCGTTTAGGACTGAAGAATAGATACACAATATGATAGCTATATATTCAAAACAGTATAATATAAACACAGATGGTAAAGTTAACTTATAGAATATGATTGTATAGTCATGTCACAATATATATAATAGTAATTATGGCAACAAATGAATAATAACAGACTTATCTCCCACTTGTTCCTCCTCCCAGTTCCCCGAAGCTACTGAACTCTCGCTCTGTCGCCACCCACATTCTCACCTCCCGTCTGCCTCATCCCAGGATGAGGGATGGAAACTAAGGACTTTTTAATATTATAAACTAATTGAACAACCACTTGTTCTCAAAACACATAAGACTGCAAGTTACATATAATAGTTACTTACAAAATATATAAGTACAATGACACCTGTTTAATTACAGTATATAAAACATTTCCTAACTAAATAAAAGTGACATCTGGAACTCTCAAACTGAACAGGTCCAGCTTTCCCGTATCAATCAAGTAATAGACGTGTGCAGAGACAACCGCTCTCCTGTCCACTGACGCTGCCAAACCACACGACAATTTACCCAAAACACAATGTGTGTACATATACATGCTGACTGCTGCCAAACCAAACGACAATTTACCCAAAACACAATGTGTGTACATACACTCTGGTGCATGGGGCGTGTGCAACACACTCTGGTGCAGGGGCTGGTGCAGTAGCGACACTCTGGTGCAGAGGCGTGTGTAACACACTGGTGCAGGGGTGTGTGCAACACACTCTGGTGCAGTGGTGTGTGCAACACACTCTGGTGCAGGGGCGTGTGTAACACACACTGGTGCAGGGGTGTGTGCAACACACTCTGGTGCAGGGGCGTGTGCAACACACTCTGGTGCAGGGGCGTGTGCAACACACTCTGGTGCAGGGGCGTGTGCAACACACTCTGGTGCAGGGGCGTGTGCAACTCACACACACTGATGCAGGGGCGTTTGCAACACTCTCTGGTGCAGGAGCGTGTGCAACACACTTTGGTGCAGGGGCGTGTGCAACACACTCTGGTGCAGGGGTGTGCAACACACTCTGGTGCTCTGTGTGCAACACTCTGGTGCAGGGGCGTGTGCAACACACTCTGGTGCAGGGGCGTGTGCAACACACTCTGGTGCAGGGGCGTGTGCAACACACTCTGGTGCAGGGGTGTGTGCAACACACTCTGGTGCAGGGGTGTGTGTAACACACTCTGGTGCAGGGGTGTGTGCAACACACTCTGGTGCAGGGGCGTGTGCAACACACTCTGGGTGCAGGGGCGTGTGCAACACACTCTGGTGCAGGGGCGTGTGCAACACACTCTGGTGCAGGGGCGTGTGCAACACACTCTGGTGCAGGGGCGTGTGCAACACACTCTGGTGCAGGGGCGTGTGCAACACACTCTGGTGCAGGGGCGTGTGCAACACACTCTGGTGCAGGGGCGTGTGCAACACACTCTGGTGCAGGGGTGTGTGCAACACTCTGGTGCAGGGGCGTGTCTGGTGCAGGGCTGTGTGCAACACACTCTGGTGCAGGGGCGTGTGCAAACACTCTGGTGCAGGGGCGTGTGCAACACACTCTGGTGCAGGGGCGTGTGCAACACACTCTGGTGCAGGGGCGTGTGCAACACACTCTGGGTGTGTGCAACACACTCTGGTGCAGGGGGTGTGTGTGCAACACACTCTGGTGCAGGGGCGTGTGCAACACACTGGTGCTGGTGCTCTGGTGCAGGGGCGTGTGCAACACACTCTGGTGCAGGGGTGTGTGCAACACTCTGGTGCAGGGGCGTGTGCAACACACTCTGGTGCAGGGGCGTGTGCAACACACTCTGGTGCAGGGGCGTGTGCAACACACTCTGGTGCAGGGGCGTGTGCAACACACTCTGGTGCAGGGGCGTGTGCAACACACTCTGGTGCAGGGGCGTGTGCAACACTCTGGTGCTGGTGCACTCTGGTGGGGTGTGCAACACACTCTGGTGCAGGGGCGTGTGCAACACACTCTGGTGCAGGGGCGTGTGCAACACACTCTGGTGCACTCTGGGGGGGTGTGCAACACACTCTGGTGCAGGGGCGTGTGCAACACACTCTGGTGCAGGGGGTGTGTGGAACACTCTCTGGTGCAGGGGCGTGTGCAACACTCTGGTGCAGGGGTGTGTGCAACACACTCTGGTGCAGGGGCGTGTGCAACACACTCTGGTGCAGGGGTGTGCAACACACTCTGGTGCAGGGGTGTGTGCAACACACTCTGGTGCAGGGGCGTGTGCAACACACTCTGGTGCAGGGGTGTGTGCAACACACTCTGGTGCAGGGGTGTGTGCAACACACTCTGGTGCAGGGGTGTGTGCAACACACTCTGGTGCAGGGGTGTGTGCAACACACTCTGGTGCAGGGGCGTGTGCAACACACTCTGGTGCAGGGGCGTGTGCAACACACTCTGGTGCAGGGGCGTGTGCAACACACTCTGGTGCAGGGGTGTGTGCAACACACTCTGGTGCAGGGGCGTGTGCAACACACTCTGGTGCAGGGGCGTGTGCAACACACTCTGGTGCAGGGGTGTGTGCAACACACTCTGGTGCAGGGGCGTGTGCAACACACTCTGGTGCAGGGGCGTGTGCAACACACTCTGGTGCAGGGGCGTGTGCAACACACTCTGGTGCAGGGGTGTGTGCAACACACTCTGGTGCAGGGGCGTGTGCAACACACTCTGGTGCAGGGGCGTGTGCAACACACTCTGGTGCAGGGGGTGTGCAACACACTCTGGTGCAACAACACACTGGTGCAGGGGCGTGTCTGGTGCAGGGGCGTGTGCAACACACTCTGGTGCAGGGGCGTGTGCAACACACTCTGGTGCAGGGGCGTGTGCAACACACTCTGGTGCAGGGGTGTGTGCAACACACTCTGGTGCAGGGGCGTGTGCAACACACTCTGGTGCAGGGGCGTGTGCAACACACTCTGGTGCAGGCGTGTGCAACACACTCTGGTGCAGGGGTGTGGAACACTCTCTGGTGCAGGGGTGTGTAACACTCTGGTGCAGGGGCGTGTGCAACACACTCTGGTGCAGGGGTGTGTGCAACACACTCTGGTGCAGGGGTGTGTGCAACACACTCTGGTGCAGGGGTGTGTGCAACACACTCTGGTGCAGGGGCGTGTGCAACACACTCTGGTGCAGGGGCGTGTGCAACACACTCTGGTGCAGGGGTGTGTGAAACACTCTGGTGCAGGGGCGTGTGCAACACACTCTGGTGCAGGGGCGTGTGCAACACACTCTGGTGCAGGGGCGTGTGCAACACACTCTGGTGCAGGGGTGTGTGCAACACACTCTGGTGCACTCTGGTGGGGCGTGTGCAACACACTCTGGTGCAGGGGTGTGTGCAACACACTCTGGTGCAGGGGTGTGTGCAACACACTCTGGTGCAGGGGCGTGTGCAACACACTCTGGTGCAGGGGCGTGTGCAACACACTCTGGTGCAGGGGCGTGTGCAACACACTCTGGTGCAGGGGCGTGTGTGTGCAACACACTCTGGTGCAGGGGCGTGTGCAACACACTCTGGTGCAGGGGCGTGTGCAACACACTCTGGTGCAGGGGTGTGTGCAACACACTCTGGTGCAGGGGCGTGTGCAACACACTCTGGTGCAGGGGTGTGTGCAACACACTCTGGTGAAGGGTGTGTGCAACACACTCTGGTGCAGGGGTGTGTGCAACACACTCTGGTGCAGGGGCGTGTGCAACACACTCTGGTGCAGGGGTGTGTGCAACACACTCTGGTGCAGGGGCGTGTGCAACACACTCTGGTGCAGGGGTGTGTGCAACACACTCTGGTGCAGGGGCGTGTGCAACACACTCTGGTGCAGGGGCGTGTGCAACACACTCTGGTGCAGGGTGGTGTGCAACACACTCTGGTGCAGGGGTGTGTGCAACACTCTGGTGCACACTCTGGTGCAGGGGTGTGTGCAACACACTCTGGTGCAGGGGCGTGTGCAACACACTCTGGTGCAGGGGCGTGTGCAACACACTCTGGTGCAGGGGCGTGTGCAACACACTCTGGTGCAGGGGTGTGTGCAACACACTCTGGTGCAGGGGCGTGTGCAACACACTCTGGTGCAGGGGCGTGTGCAACACACTCTGGTGCAGGGGCGTGTGCAACACACTCTGGTGCAGGGGCGTGTGCAACACACACAGGGGTGTGTCTGGTGCAGGGGCGTGTGCAACACACTCTGGTGCAGGGGCAGGGGTGTGCAACACACTCTGGTGCAGGGGTGTGTGCAGGGGTGTGTGCAAACACTCTGGTGCAGGGGCGTGTGCAACACACTCTGGTGCAGGGGTGTGTGCAACACACTCTGGTGCAGGGGCGTGTGCAACACACTCTGGTGCAGGGCGTGTGCAACACACTCTGGTGCAGGGGCGTGTGCAACACACTCTGGTGCAGGGGCGTGTGCAACACACTCTGGTGCAGGGGCGTGTGCAAACACTCTGGTGCAGGGGTGTGTGTCTGGTGCAGGGGCGTGTGCAACACACTCTGGTGCAGGGGCGTGTGTGTGCAACACACTCTGGTGCAGGGGCGTGTGCAACACTCTGGTGCAGGGGCGTGTGCAACACACTCTGGTGCAGGGGCGTGGTGCAACAACACTCTGGTGCAGGGGCGTGTGCAACACACTCTGGTGCAGGGGCGTGTGCAACACACTCTGGTGCAGTGTGCAACACACTCTGGTGCAGGGGCGTGTGCAACACACTCTGGTGCAGGGGCGTGTGCAACACACTCTGGTGCAGGGGTGTGTGCAACACACTCTGGGGTGTGTGCAACACACTCTGGTGCAGGGGTGTGTGCAACACACTGGTGCAGGGGCGTGTGCAACACACTCTGGTGCAGGGGCGTGTGCAACACACTCTGGTGCAGGGGAGTGTGCAACACACTCTGGTGCAGGGGTGTGTGCAACACACTCTGGTGCAGTGGGTGTGTGCAACACACTCTGGTGCAGGGGCGTGTGCAACACACTCTGGTGCAGGGGCGTGTGCAACACACTCTGGTGCAGGGGCGTGTGCAACACACTCTGGTGCAGGGGCGTGTGCAACACACTCTGGTGCAGGGGCGTGTGCAACACACTCTGGTGCAGGGGGTGTGTGTGCAGGGGCAACACACTCTGGTGCAGGGGCGTGTGCAACAAACTCTGGTGCAGGGGCGTGTGCAACACACTCTGGTGCAGGGGCGTGTGCAACACACTCTGGGGCAGGGGTGTGTGCAACAACACACTGGTGCAGGGGTGTGTGCAACACACTCTGGTGCAGGGGCGTGTGCAACACACTCTGGTGCAGGGGCGTGTGCAACACACTCTGGTGCAGGGGTGTGTGCAACACACTCTGGTGCAGGGGCGTGTGCAACACACTCTGGTGCAGGGGCGTGTGCAACACACTCTGGTGCAGGGGGGGCAACACGTGTGCAACACACTCTGGTGCAGGGGCGTGTGCAACACACTCTGGTGCAGGGGTGTGTGCAACACACTCTGGTGCAGGGGTGTGTGCAACACACTCTGGTGGGGGGGTGTGTGTGCAACACACTCTGGTGCAGGGGCGTGTGCAACACACTCTGGTGCAGGGGCGTGTGCAACACACTCTGGTGCACACACTCTGGTGCAGGGGCGTGTGCAACACACTCTGGTGCAGGGGCGTGTGCAACACACTCTGGTGCAGGGGCGTGTGCAACACACTCTGGTGCAGGGGCGTGTGCAACACACTCTGGTGCAGGGGCGTGTGCAACTCACACACACTGGTGCAGGGGCGTTTGCAACACTCTCTGGTGCAGGGGCGTGTGCAACACACTCTGGTGCAGGGGCGTGTGCAACACACTCTGGTGCAGGGGTGTGCAACACACTCTGGTGCAGGGGCGTGTGCAACACACTGGTGCAGGGGCGTGTGCAACACACACTGGTGCAGGGTCGTGTGCAACACTCTCTGGTGCAGGGGCGTGTGCAACACACTCTGGTGCAGGGGCGTGTGCAACACTCTCTGGTGCAGGGGTGTGTGCAACACACTCTGGTGCAGGGGCGTGTGCAACACACTCTGGTGCAGGGGCGTGTGCAACACACTCTGGTGCAGGGGCGTGTGCAACACACTCTGGTGCAGGGATGTGTGCAACACACTCTGGTGCACTCTGGTGGGTGTGTGTGCAACACACTCTGGTGCAGGGGCGTGTGCAACACACTCTGGTGCAGGGGGTGTGCAACACACTCTGGTGCAGGGGTGTGTGCAACACACTCTGGTGCAGGGGCGTGTGCAACACACTCTGGTGCAGGGGTGTGTGCAACACACTCTGGTGCAGGGGTGTGTGCAACACACTCTGGTGCAGGGGCGTGTGCAACACACTCTGGTGCAGGGGCGTGTGCAACACACTCTGGTGCAGGGGCGTGTGCAACACACTCTGGTGCAGGGGGTGTGCAACACACTCTGGTGCAGGGGCGTGTGCAACACACTCTGGTGCAGGGGGTGTGCAACACACTCTGGTGCAGGGGCGTGTGCAACACACTCTGGTGCAGGGGGGGCAACACACTCTGGTGTGCAACACACTCTGGTGCAGGGGCGTGTGCAACACACTCTGGTGCAGGGGTGTGTGCAACACACTCTGGTGCAGGGGCGTGTGCAACACACTCTGGTGCAGGGGCGTGTGCAACACACTCTGGTGCAGGGGCGTGTGCAACACACTCTGGTGCAGGGGCGTGTGCAACACACTCTGGTGCAGGGGCGTGTGCAACACACTCTGGTGCAGGGGCGTGTGCAACACACTCTGGTGCAGGGGCGTGTGCAACACACTCTGGTGCAGGGGCGTGTGCAACACACTCTGGTGCAGGGGCGTGTGCAACACACTCTGGTGCAGGGGCGTGTGCAACACACTCTGGTGCAGGGGCGTGTGCAACACACTCTGGTGCAGGGGCGTGTGGGTGTGCAACACACTCTGGTGCAGGGGCGTGTGCAACACACTCTGGTGCAGGGGTGTGTGCAACACACTCTGGTGCAGGGGTGTGTGCAACACACTCTGGTGCTCTGGGGGTGTGTGCAACACACTCTGGTGCAGGGGTGTGTGCAACACACTCTGGTGCAGGGGTGTGTGCAACACACTCTGGTGCAGGGGCGTGGCAACACACTCTGGTGTGTGCAACACACTCTGGTGCAGGGGCGTGTGCAACACACTCTGGTGCAGGGGCGTGTGCAACACACTCTGGTGCAGGGGCGTGTGCAACACACTCTGGTGCAGGGGTGTGCAACACACTCTGGTGCAGGGGCGTGTGCAACACACTCTGGTGCAGGGGCGTGTGCAACACACTCTGGTGCAGGGGCGTGTGCAACACTCTGGTGCAGGGGCGTGTGCAACACACTCTGGTGCAGGGGTGTGTGCAACACACTCTGGTGCAGGGGCGTGTGCAACACACTCTGGTGCAGGGGCGTGTGCAACACACTCTGGTGCAGGGGTGTGTGCAACACACTCTGGTGCAGGGGCGTGTGCAACACACTCTGGTGCAGGGGCGTGTGCAACACACTCTGGTGCAGGGGCGTGTGCAACACACTCTGGTGCAGGGGTGTGCAACACACTCTGGTGCACACACTCTGGTGCAGGGGCGTGTGCAACACACTCTGGTGCAGGGGCGTGTGCAACACACTCTGGTGCAGGGGCGTGTGCAACACACTCTGGTGCACGGGTGTGTGCAACACTCTCTGGTGCAGGGGCGTGTGCAACACACTCTGGTGCAGGGGCGTGTGGGGCAGGGGTGTGTGCAACACACTCTGGTGCAGGGGCGTGTGCAACACACTCTGGTGCAGGGGTGTGTGCAACACACTCTGGTGCAGGGGCGTGTGCAACACACTCTGGTGCAGGGGCGTGTGCAACACACTCTGGTGCAGGGGGGGCAACACACTCGTGTGCAACACACTCTGGTGCAGGGGCGTGTGCAACACACTCTGGTGCAGGGGCGTGTGCAACACACTCTGGTGCAGGGGCGTGTGCAACACACTCTGGTGCAGGGGCGTGTGCAACACACTCTGGGCGTGTGCAACACACTCTGGTGCAGGGGCGTGTGCAACACACTCTGGTGCAGGGGCGTGTGCAACACACTCTGGTGCAGGGGCGTGTGCAACACACTCTGGTGCAGGGGCGTGTGCAACACACTCTGGTGCACACTCTGGTGCAGGGGCGTGTGCAACACTCTGGTGCAGGGGTGTGTGCAACACACTCTGGTGCAGGGGTGTGTGTGCAACACAACACACTCTGGTGCAGGGGCGTGTGCAACACACTCTGGTGCAGGGGTGTGTGCAACACACTCTGGTGCAGGGGCGTGTGCAACACTCTCTGGTGCAGGGGCGTGTGCAACACACTCTGGTGCAGGGGTGTGTGCAACACACTCTGGTGCAGGGGCGTGTGCAAACACACTGGTGCTGGTGCAGGGGCGTGTGCAACACACTCTGGTGCAGGGGTGTGTGCAACACACTCTGGTGCAGGGGCGTGTGCAACACACTCTGGTGCAGGGGCGTGTGCAACACACTCTGGTGCAGGGGGTGTGCAACACACTCTGGTGCAGGGGTGTGTGCAACACACTCTGGTGCAGGGGTGTGTGCAACACACTCTGGGCGTGTGCAACACACTCTGGTGCAGGGGTGTGTGCAACACACTCTGGTGCAGGGGCGTGTGCAACACACTCTGGTGCAGGGGCGTGTGCAACACTCTGGTCTGGTGCAGGGGCGTGTGCAACACACTCTGGTGCTCTGGGGCAGGGGTGTGCAACACACACTGGTGCAGGGGCGTGTGCAACACACTCTGGTGCAGGGGCGTGTGCAACACACTCTGGTGCAGGGGTGTGTGCAACACACTCTGGTGCAGGGGCGTGTGCAACACACTCTGGTGCAGGGTGTGTGCAACAACACTCTGGTGCAGGGGGGTGCAACACACTCTGGTGTGCAACACACTCTGGTGCAGGGGTGTGTGCAACACACTCTGGTGCTGTGTGCAACACACTCTGGTGCAGGGGCGTGTGCAACACACTCTGGTGCAGGGGTGTGGGCAACACACTCTGGTGTGCAACACACTCTGGTGCAGGGGCGTGTGCAACACACTCTGGTGCAGGGGCGTGTGCAACACACTCTGGTGCAGGGGTGTGTGCAACACTCTCTGGTGCAGGGGTGTGTGCAACACACTCTGGTGCAGGGGGTGTGCAACACACTCTGGTGCAGGGGTGTGTGCAACACACTCTGGTGCAGGGGCGTGTGCAACACACTCTGGTGCAGGGGCGTGTGCAGGGGTGTGTGCTACACACTCTGGTGCAGGGGCGTGTGCAACACACTCTGGTGCAGGGGCGTGTGCAACACACTCTGGGCAGGGGCGTGTGCAACACACTCTGGTGCAGGGGGTGTGCAACAACACTCTGGTGCAGGGGCGTGTGCAACACACTCTGGTGCAGGGGCGTGTGCAACACTCTGGTCGTGGTGCTGGTGGGGTGTGTGCAACACACTCTGGTGCAGGGGCGTGTGCAACACACTCTGGTGCAGGGGCGTGTGCAACACACTCTGGTGCAGGGGCGTGTGTAACACACTCTGGTGCAGGGGCGTGTGCAACACACTCTGGTGCAGGGGCGTGTGCAACACACTCTGGTGCAGGGGCGTGTGCAACACACTGGTGCTGGTGCAGGGGGTGTGCAACACTCTGGTGCTCTGGTGCACACTCTGGTGCAGGGGTGTGCAACACACTCTGGTGCAGGGGTGTGTGCAACACACTCTGGTGCAGGGGCGTGTGCAACACACTCTGGTGCAGGGGTGTGTGTAACACTCTGGTGCAGGGGTGTGTGCAACACTCTGGTGCAGGGGCGAGTGCAACACACTCTGGTGCAGGGGGAGTGCAACACACTCTGGTGCAGGGGCGTGTGCAACACACTCTGGTGCAGGGGCGTGTGCAACACACTCTGGTGCAGGGGCGTGTGCAACACACTCTGGTGCAGGGGTGTGTGCAACACACTCTGGTGCAGGGGCGTGTGCACTCTGGTGCACACTCTGGTGCAGGGGCGTGTGCAACACACTCTGGTGCACACTCTGGGGGTGTGTGTGCAACACACTCTGGTGCAGGGGCGTGTGCAACACACTCTGGTGCAGGGGCGTGTGCAACACACTCTGGTGCAGGGGTGTGTGCAACACACTCTGGTGCAGGGGCGTGTGCAACACACTCTGGTGCACTCTGGTGGGCGTGTGCAACACACTCTGGTGCAGGGGCGTGTGCAACACACTCTGGTGCAGGGGGGTGTGTGCAACAACACTCTGGTGCAGGGGTGTGTGCAACACACTCTGGTGCAGGGGTGTGCAACACACTCTGGTGCAGGGGTGTGTGCAACACACTCTGGTGCAGGGGCGTGTGCAACACACTCTGGTGCAGGGGTGTGTGCAACACACTCTGGTGCAGGGGTGTGTGCAACACACTCTGGTGCAGGGGCGTGTGCAACACAACACACTCTGGTGCAACACACTCTGGTGCAGGGGTGTGTGCAACACACTCTGGTGCAGGGGTGTGTGCAACACACTCTGGTGCAGGGGTGTGTGCAACACACTCTGGTGCACAACACACTCTGGTGCAGGGGCGTGTGCAACACACTCTGGTGCAGGGGCGTGTGCAACACACTCTGGTGCAGGGGCGTGTGCAACACACTCTGGTGCAGGGGCGTGTGTAACACACTCTGGTGCAGGGGCGTGTGCAACACACTCTGGTGCAGGGGCGTGTGCAACACACTCTGGTGCAGGGGCGTGTGCAACACACTCTGGTGCAGGGTCGTGTGCAACACTCTGGTGCAGGGGAGTGTGCAACACACTCTGGTGCAGGGGCGTGTGCACCACACTCTGGTGCAGGGGCGTGTGCAACACACTCTGGTGCAGGGGTGTGTGCAACACACTCTGGTGCAGGGGTGTGCAACACACTCTGGTGCAGGGGTGTGTGCAACACACTCTGGTGCAGGGGCGTGTGCAACACACTCTGGTGCAGGGGCGTGTGCAACACACTCTGGTGCTGGTGGGGCGTGTGCAACACACTCTGGTGCAGGGGCGTGTGCAACACACTCTGGTGCACACACTCTGGTGCAGGGGTGTGTGCAACACACTCTGGTGCAGGGGCGTGTGCAACACACTCTGGTGCAGGGGGTGTGTGCAACAACACTCTGGTGCAGGGGTGTGTGCAACACTCTGCTGGTGCAGGGGCGTGTGCAACACACTCTGGTGCAGGGGCGTGTGCAACACACTCTGGTGCAGGGGCGTGTGCAACACACTCTGGTGCAGGGGCGTGTGCAACACACTCTGGTGCAGGGGCGTGTGCAACACACTCTGGTGCAGGGGTGTGTGCAACACACTCTGGTGCAGGGGCGTGCAACACACTCTGGTGCACACTCTGGTGCAGGGGCGTGTGCAACACACTCTGGTGCTGGTGCAGTGCAGGGGCGTGTGCAACACACTCTGGTGCAGGGGCGTGTGCAACACACTCTGGTGCAGGGGCGTGTGCAACACACTCTGGTGCAGTGGCAACACACTCTGGTGCGTGTGCAACACACTCTGGTGCAGGGGCGTGTGCAACACACTCTGGTGCAGGGGCGTGTGCAACACACTCTGGTGCAGGGGGGTGTGTGCAACACACTCTGGTGCAGGGGCGTGTGCAACACACTCTGGTGCAGGGGTGTGTGCAACACACTCTGGTGCAGTGGGGGTGTGCAACACACTCTGGTGCAGGGGTGTGTGCAACACACTCTGGTGCAGGGGCGTGTGCAACACACTCTGGTGCAGGGGCGTGTGCACACAACACTCTGGTGCAGGGGTGTGTGCAACACACTCTGGTGCAGGGGCGTGTGCAACACACTCTGGTGCAGGGGCGTGTGCAACACAACACACTCTGGTGCAGGGGCGTGTGCAACACACTCTGGTGCAGGGGCGTGTGCAACACACTCTGGTGCAGGGGTGTGTGCAGGGGCGTGTGCAACACTCTGGTGCAACACACTCTGGTGCAGGGGCGTGTGCAACACACTCTGGTGCAGGGGCGTGTGCAACACACTCTGGTGCAGGGGGTGTGCAACACACTCTGGTGCAGGGGTGTGTGCAACACACTCTGGTGCAGGGGCGTGTGCAACACACTCTGGTGCAGGGGCGTGTGCAACACACTCTGGTGCAGGGGCGTGTGCAACACACGTGTGCAACACACTCTGGTGCAGGGGCGTGTGCAACACACTCTGGTGCAGGGGCGTGTGCAACACACTCTGGTGCAGGGGCGTGTGCAACACACTCTGGTGCAGGGGGTGTAGCAACACACTCTGGTGCAGGGGCGTGTGCAACACACTCTGGTGCAGGGGGTGTGCAACACACTCTGGTGCAGGGGGTGTGTGCACACACTCTGGTGCAGGGGCGTGTGCAACACACTCTGGTGCAGGGGCGTGTGCAACACACACTGGTGCAGGGGCGTGTGCAACACACTCTGGTGCAGGGGCGTGTGCAACACACTCTGGTGCAGGGGCGTGTGCAACACACTCTGGTGCAGGGGCGTGTGCAACACACTCTGGTGCAGGGGTGTGTGCAACACACTCTGGTGCAGGGGTGTGTGCAACACACTCTGGTGCAGGGGTGTGTGCAACACACTCTGGTGCAGGGGCGTGTGCAACACACTCTGGTGCAGGGGCGTGTGCAACACACTCTGGTGCAGGGGCGTGTGCAACACACTCTGGTGCAGGGGTGTGTGCAACACACTCTGGTGCAGGGGTGTGTGCAACACACTCTGGTGCAGGGGCGTGTGCAACACTCTGGTGCAGGGGCGTGTGCAACACACTCTGGTGCAGGGGGTGCAACACACTCTGGTGCAGGGGCGTGTGCAACACACTCTGGTGCAGGGGCGTGTGCAACACTCTCTGGTGCAGGGGCGTGTGCAACACACTCTGGTGCAGGGGCGTGTGCAACACACTCTGGTGCAGGGGTGTGTGCAACACACTCTGGTGCAGGGGCGTGTGCAACACTCTGGTGCTGTGTGCAACACACTCTGGTGCAGGGGCGTGTGCAACACACTCTGGTGCAGGGGCGTGTGACAAACACTCTGGTGCAGGGGTGTGTGCAACACTCTGGTGCAGGGGCGTGTGCAACACACTCTGGTGCAGGGGTGTGTGCAACACACTCTGGTGCAGGGGCGTGTGCAAACACACTGGTGCTGGTGCAACACACTCTGGTGGGGCGTGTGCAACACACTCTGGTGCAGGGGCGTGTGCAACACACTCTGGTGCAGGGGTGTGTGCACACTCTGGTGCACACTCTGGTGCAGGGGCGTGTGCAACACACTCTGGTGCAGGGGCGTGTGCAACACACTCTGGTGCAGTGGGTGCAGGGGCGTGTGCAACACACGTGTGCAACACACTCTGGTGCAGGGGCGTGTGCAACACACTCTGGTGCAGGGGCGTGTGCAACACACTCTGGTGCAGGGGTGTGTGCAACACACTCTGGTGCAGGGGCGTGTGCAACACACTCTGGCGCAGGGGCGTGTGCAACACACTCTGGTGCAGGGGCGTGTGCAACACACTCTGGTGCAGGGGTGTGTGCAACACACTGGTGCTGTGTGCACACTCTGGTGGGGCGTGTGCAACACACTCTGGTGCAGGGGCGTGTGCAACACACTCTGGTGCAGGGGCGTGTGCAACACACTCTGGTGCAGGGGCGTGTGCAACACACTCTGGTGCAGGGGCGTGTGCAACACACTCTGGTGCAGTGGGTGTGTGCAACACACTCTGGTGCAGGGGCGTGTGCAACACACTCTGGTGCAGGGGCGTGTGCAAACACACTCTGGTGCAGGGGCGTGTGCAACACTCTGGTGCAGGGGCGTGTGCAACACACTCTGGTGCAGGGGCGTGTGTAACACTCTGGTGCTGGGGCGTGTGTAACACTCTGGTGCTGGGGCGTGTGCAACACACTCTGGTGCAGGGGTGTGTGCAACACACTCTGGTGCAGGGGCGTGTGCAAAACACTCTGGTGCAGGGGCGTGTGCAACACACTCTGGTGCAGGGGCGTGTGCAACACACTCTGGTGCAGGGGCGTGTGCAACACACTCTGGTGCAGGGGCGTGTGCAACACACTCTGGTGCAGGGGCGTGTGCAACACACTCTGGTGCAGGGGCGTGTGCAACACACTCTGGTGCAGGGGTGTGTGCAACACACTCTGGTGCAGGGGTGTGTGCAACACACTCTGGTGCAGGGGCGTGTGCAACACACTCTGGTGCAGGGGCGTGTGCAACACACTCTGGTGCAGGGGTGTGTGCAACACACTCTGGTGCAGGGGTGTGCAACACACTGGTGCAGGGGCGTGTGCTCTGGTGCAGGGGCGTGTGCAACACACTCTGGTGCAGGGGGTGTGCAACACACTCTGGTGCAGGGGCGTGTGCAACACACTCTGGTGCAGGGGCGTGTGCAACACACTCTGGTGCAGGGGTGTGTGCAAACACACTCTGGTGCAGGGGCGTGTGCAACACACTCTGGTGCAGGGGTGTGTGCAACACACTCTGGTGCAGGGGTGTGTGCAACACACTCTGGTGCAGGGGCGTGTGCAACACACTCTGGTGCAGGGGTGTGTGCAACACACTCTGGTGCAGGGGTGTGTGCAACACACACTGGTGCAGGGGTGTGTGCAACACACTCTGGTGCAGGGGTGTGTGTAACACACTGGTGCAGGGGTGTGTGTGCAACACACACTGGTGCAGGGGTGTGTGCAACACACTCTGGTGCAGGGGCGTGTGCAACACTCTCTGGTGCAGGGGCGTGTGCAACACACTCTGGTGCAGGGGCGTGTGCAACACACTCTGGTGCAGGGGCGTGTGCAACACACTCTGGTGCAGGGGCGTGTGCAACACACTCTGGTGCAGGGGCGTGTGCAACACACTCTGGTGCAGGGGGGTGTGCAACACACTCTGGTGCAGGGGTGTGTGCAACACACTCTGGTGTGTGCAACACACTCTGGTGCAGGGGCGTGTGCAACACACTCTGGTGCAGGGGCGTGTGCAACACACTCTGGTGCAGGGGCGTGTGCAACACACTCTGGTGCAGGGGCGTGTGCAACACACTCTGGTGCAGGGGCGTGTGCAACACACTCTGGTGCAGGGGTGTGTGCAACACACTCTGGTGCAGGGGCGTGTGCAACACACTCTGGTGCAGGGGCGTGTGCAACACACTCTGGTGCAGGGGCGTGTGGTGCGTGTGCAACACACTCTGGTGCAGGGGCGTGTGCAACACACTCTGGTGCAGGGGGTGTGCAACACACTCTGGTGCAGGGGTGTGTGCAACACACTCTGGTGCAGGGGTGTGTGCAACACACTCTGGTGCAGGGGTGTGTGCAACACACTCTGGTGCAGGGGCGTGTGCAACACACTCTGGTGCAGGGGCGTGTGCAACACACTCTGGTGCAGGGGTGTGTGCAACACACTCTGGTGCAGGGGCGTGTGCAACACACACTGGTGCAGGGGCGTGTGTGGTGCAGGGGCGTGTGCAACACACTCTGGTGCAGGGGCGTGTGCAACACACTCTGGTGCAGGGGTGTGTGCAACACACTCTGGTGCAGGGGCGTGTGCAACACACTCTGGTGCAGGGGCGTGTGCAACACACTCTGGTGCAGGGGCGTGTGCAACACACTCTGGTGCAGGGGCGTGTGCAACACACTCTGGTGCAGGGGCGTGTGTAACACACTCTGGTGCAGTGTGCAACACACTCTGGTGCAGGGGCGTGTGCAACACACTCTGGTGCAGGGGCGTGTGCAACACACTCTGGTGCAGGGGGGTGTGTGCAACACACTCTGGTGCAGGGGTGTGTGCAACACACTGGTGCTGGTGCAGGGGCGTGTGCAACACACTCTGGTGCAGGGGCGTGTGCAACACACTCTGGTGCAGGGGCGTGTGCAACACACTCTGGTGCAGGGGCGTGTGCAACACACTCTGGTGCAGGGGCGTGTGCAAACACTCTGGTGCAGGGGCGTGTGCAACACACTCTGGTGCAGGGGTGTGTGCAGGGGCGTGTGCACACACACTCTGGTGCAGGGGCGTGTGCAACACACTCTGGTGCAGGGGCGTGTGCAACACACTCTGGTGCAGGGGCGTGTGCAACACACTCTGGTGCTGTGTGCAACACACTCTGGTGCAGGTGCAGGGGCGTGTGCAACACACTCTGGTGCAGGGGCGTGTGCAACACACTCTGGTGCACTCTGGTGGGTGTGTGCAACACACTCTGGTGCAGGGGGTGTGCAACACACTCTGGTGCGTGTGCAACACACTCTGGTGCAGGGGCGTGTGCAACACACTCTGGTGCAGGGGCGTGTGCAACACACTCTGGTGCAGGGGCGTGTGCAACACACTCTGGTGCAGGGGGGTGTGTGCAACACACTCTGGTGCAGGGGTGTGTGCAACACACTCTGGTGCAGGGGCGTGTGCAACACACTCTGGAGCAGGGGCGTGTGCAACACACGCTGGTGCAGGGGCGTGTGCAAACACTCTGGTGCAGGGGGTGCAACACACTCTGGTGCAGGGGCGTGTGCAACACACTCTGGTGCTCTGGTGGGGCGTGTGCAACACACTCTGGTGCAGGGGCGTGTGCAACACACTCTGGTGCAGGGGCGTGTGCAACACACTCTGGTGCAGGGGGTGTGTGCAACACACTCTGGTGCAGGGGCGTGTGCAACACACACTGGTGCAGGGGCGTGTGCAACACACTCTGGTGCAGGGGCGTGTGCAACACACTCTGGTGCAGGGGCGTGTGCAACACACTCTGGTGCAGGGGTGCGTGTGCAACACACTCTGGTGCAGGGGCGTGTGCAAACACTCTGGTGCAGGGGTGTGTGCAACACACTCTGGTGCAGGGGCGTGTGCAACACACTCTGGTGCAGGGGCGTGTGCAACACACTCTGGTGCAGGGGCGTGTGCAACACACTCTGGTGCAGGGGCGTGTGCAACACACTCTGGTGCAGGGGCGTGTGCAACACACTCTGGTGCAGGGGTGTGTGCAACACACTCTGGTGCAGGGGCGTGTGCAACACACTCTGGTGCAGGGGTGCAACACACTCTGTGCAACACACTCTGGTGCAGGGGCGTGTGCAACACACTCTGGTGCAGGGGCGTGTGCAACACACTCTGGTGCAGGGGCGTGTGCAACACACTCTGGTGCAGGGGTGTGTGCAACACACTCTGGTGCAGGGGCGTGTGCAACACACTCTGGTGCAGGGGTGTGTGCAACACACTCTGGTGCAGGGGCGTGTGCAACACACTCTGGTGCAGGGGCGTGTGCAACACACTCTGGTGCAGGGGTGTGTGCAACACACTCTGGTGCAGGGGTGTGTGCAACACACTCTGGTGCAGGGGCGTGTGCAACACACTCTGGTGCAGGGGTGTGTGCAACACACTCTGGTGCAGGGGTGTGTGCAACACACTCTGGTGCAGGGGCGTGTGCAACACACTCTGGTGCAGGGGCGTGTGCAACACACTCTGGTGCAGGGGTGTGTGCAACACACTCTGGTGCAGGGGCGTGTGCAACACACTGTGGCTCTGGGGTGTGCAACACACTCTGGTGCAGGGGCGTGTGCAACACACTCTGGTGCAGGGGTGTGTGCAACACACACTGGTGCAGGGGTGTGTGCAACACACTCTGGTGCAGGGGCGTGTGCAACACAACACACTCTGGTGCAGGGGCGTGTGCAACACACTCTGGTGCAGGGGCGTGTGCAACACACTCTGGTGCAGGGGTGTGTGCAACACACTCTGGTGCAGGGGCGTGTGCAACACACTCTGGTGCAGGGGCGTGTGCAACACACTCTGGTGCAGGGGCGTGTGCAACACACTGGTGCTGGTGCAGGGGCGTGTGCAACACACTCTGGTGCAGTGCAACACACTCTGGTGCAGGGTCGTGTGCAACACTCTGGTGCAGGGGCGTGTGCAACACACTCTGGTGCAGGGGCGTGTGCAACACACTCTGGTGCAGGGGCGTGTGCAACACACTCTGGTGCACTCTGGTGGTGTGCAACACACTCTGGTGCAGGGGCGTGGGCAACACGCTCTGGTGCAGGGGCGTGTGCAACACACTCTGGGGCAGGGGTGTGTGTAACACACTCTGGTGCAGGGGCGTGTGTAACACACTCTGGTGCAGGGGCGTGTGCAACACACTCTGGTGCAGGGGCGTGTGCAACACACTCTGGTGCTGTGTGCAACACACTCTGGTGCAGGGGTGTGTGCAACACACTCTGGTGCAGGGGGGTGTGCAACACACTCTGGTGCAGGGGCGTGTGCAACACACTCTGGTGCAGGGGTGTGTGCAACACACTCTGGTGCAGGGGCGTGTGCAACACACTCTGGTGCAGGGGTGTGTGCAACACACTCTGGTGCAGGGGCGTGTGCAACACACTGGTGCTGGTGCAGGGGCGTGTGCAACACACTCTGGTGCAGGGGCGTGTGCAACACACTCTGGTGCAGGGGTGTGTGCAACACACTCTGGTGCAGGGGCGTGTGCAACACACTCTGGTGCAGGGGCGTGTGCAACACACTCTGGTGCAGGGGCGTGTGCAACACACTCTGGTGCAGGGGCGTGTGCAACACACTCTGGTGCAGGGGCGTGTGCAACACACTCTGGTGCAGG
>NW_025575816.1:0-38324 GCF_020424385.1 Procambarus clarkii
GTTGGGGTTATGGAAATAGGGGGAGGTACTGGGGGGTTATGGAATAGGGGGGGTGCTGGGGGGTTATGGAAATAGGGGGGGGCTGGGGGGTTATGGAAATAGGGGGAGGTACTGGGGGGTTATGGAAATAGGGGGAGAGTTAGGAAGGCTTTCCGTTCCACTGTCAATACTGACCCACTTCATCACGACCAAAAATGTTCTAATTTGTTCTTTTTGTGTGTGTGTTCACTGCTAAGAACATTCTGACGGATGTTCGAAACTCTTTATTGTTCTCTCTGGCGGATAATGTGAGGCGTTTGTTCATTTGCTTACCCTGGGTGTTCAATCTTGTGTTATTCATCATCTTAACGTGGGAGATGAGTCACGGGGATGTTATTCATCAGTTTACCATGGGAGATGAGTCACGGGGGATGTCATTCCCCAGTTTACCATGGGAGATGAGTCACGGGGATGTCATTCCCCAGTTTACCATGGGAGATGAGTCACAGGGGTGTCATTCACCAGTTTACCATGGGAGATGAGTCACAGGGGTGTCATTCACCAGTTTACCATGGGAGATGAGTCACGGGGGATGTCATTCCCCAGTTTACCATGGGAGATAACTGATATGTGCCGATTTCTGGTCTGGAAAAACACTTAAATTGCGTCTACGCAATTTGCTATAATTGTAAAAGAATTATAACAAACAAACTAATTACATCAATAATAATAATAATAATATAAACTGGTTTTATATCATTATCAGCAACTGTATATATCATTCATGATTTTATATATCATTCACTATTCTCTATTATCACGGTCATATATAATTCATCCTTAAGATGTACGACAATAATGAAGTATATTGTGAATTATAAAATCGTTCTGATTGGCAAAATAACTCTGATTGACGGGAACAAAGTTAAGGATTATTTTGGGATTATTTCTCTCTCTGGATTTATTATTTTAATAGTGGGATGAACTTAGGATCTTGGGGCCAGATTCACGAAGGCACTTACGACACCTGTACATCTTTTCTCAATCTTGTGGCGGCTTTGTTTACAATTATTAAACAGTTAATGAGCTCCGAAGCACCAGGAGGCTGTTTATAACAATAACAACAGTTGATTGGCAAGTTTTCATGCTTGTAAACTGTGTAATTAATGTAACCAAAGCCGTCAAAGATTGAGGAAAGATGTATACGGACGTAAGTGCTTCCGTAACTGCTTCGTGAATCTGGCCCTTGAACTATAGCGAAAATGTCTTGTGTGTGTGTATGTATTATATATATATATATATATATATATATATATATATATATATATATATATATATATATATATATATATATATTTTATATATATATATATATATATATATATATATATATAAATGTAATGAACATGAAAATTCATGTCTTACAAACAAACAAAGAAAATCCAAACAAAAACAAACGATCCGAGGTTTGGAAAAAAAAAATACAAGAACATCGCCATCAATGAAAAAAAAAAACATTTTTGGGGTGGAATTGAGGTGGTGAGATTATGGTGTAATGGTGCACGTGGCAACATTGTCCTTGCATTTGCACCACACACACACACACACACACACACACACACACACACACACACACACACACACACACACACACACACACACACACACACACAAGTATCAAGGCCTTTGATACGGTACCGCACATGAGACTGCTATACAAACTTGAGAGGCAGGCAGGAGTAAGCGGAAAGGCCCTAGTATGGGTGAAGAACTACCTAACAGGAAGGAGCCAGAGGGTAATGGTAAGGGGCGAAAAGTCGGACTGGCGAACAGTAACAAGTGGAGTACCTCAAGGATCGGTGCTGGGACCAATCCTCTTTCTAATTTACGTAAATGATATGTTTACAGGAGTGGAATCATACATGTCAATGTTTGCAGATGACGCAAAATTAATGAGAAGAGTTGTGACAGACGAGGATTGTAGGATCCTCCAAGAGGACTTAAACAGGCTGCAGAGATGGTCAGGGAAATGGCTACTGGAGTTTAACACCAGTAAATGTAAAGTTATGGAAATGGGATCAGGTGACAGGAGACCAAAGGGACAGTACACAATGAAGGGGAACAGCCTACCTGTAACGATTCGAGAAAGAGACCTGGGAGTGGATGTGACACCTAATCTAACTCCTGAGGCACATATAAATAGGATAACGACAGCAGCGTACTCTACACTGGCGAAAATTAGAACTTCATTCAGAAACCTAAATGAGGAAGCTTTTAGGGCGCTTTACACTGCCTACGTGAGACCCGTCTTAGAGTATGCCGCGCCATCATGGAGCCCCCACCTGAAGAAACACATAAAGAAACTGGAGAAGGTTCAGAGGTTTGCGACGAGGCTTGTCCCAGAGCTACGAGGGATGGGATATGAAGAGCGGCTGAAGGAACTGAACCTTACGACACTAGAGAAAAGAAGGGAGAGAGGAGATATGATAGGGACATATAAAATACTCAGGGGAATTGACAAAGTGGAAATAGATGAAATGTTCACACGTAATAATAACAGAACGAGGGGACATGGGTGGAAACTGGAAACTCAGATGAGTCACAGAGATGTTAGGAAGTTTTCTTTTAGCGTGAGAGTAGTAGAAAAATGGAATGCACTTGGGGAACAGGTTGTGGAAGCAAATACTATTCATACTTTTAAAACTAGGTATGATAGGGAAATGGGACAGGAGTCATTGCTGTAAACAACCGATAGCTAGAAAGGCGGGACCCAAGAGTCAATGCTCGATCCTGCAAGCACATATAGGTGAGTACATATAGGTGAGTACACACAGTCTTCCACGGTGTCTAGTTATCAGACTTCCTGTCCTCTGAGCTTACTACACAACAAGATGTCCGCCCCTGTCCTATGAGCTTAGTACACAGCAAGATGCCTAACCTAACCTAACCTAACCTAACCTAACCTAACCTAACCTAACCTTCCTCTGTGGTATGAGCTCAATACACAACAAGATATCCTCCCAGCCAGTGTGTGTGTGGTGTGTGTGTGTGTGTGTGTGTGTGTGTGTGTGTGTGTGTGTGTGTGTGTGTGTGTGTGTGTGTGTAATTACTCACCCAGACTGTGAGTAATTCATCAACACCTCAAAACCACTTGATCAACCACCACAGGCGACTGACACTGACCGCGAGACCTCCTGAGATGGCAATTTGATACCAGATGGTACGAACTACCTGTTAAGCTCGACGACTTAATTGAGGCGAGCTGGGAACAAAAACCGGGATGTGCTTGTTTAGGGACGAGGTGTGTTTGAACCTGCAGCAGCTGCAGGAAGCAGCAGCAGCAAGAGCAACAGCAGTAGCAGCAGCAGCAGCAGCGAGTATTACTAGCAGAAGCAGCAGCAACAGTAGCAGGACCAACAACAGCAGCGGTAGTACCAAGAGTAGCAGCAGGACAGAAACAGCAGCAGCAGCAACAGTAGCAACAGCAACAGCTCTCTGGTCACGACCCCTGTCTCTCTCTTCTGGTGTGGGGCTTCAAGGTCTACCACAAGTCTTCCCTTATATCTAGAGAACGGAAGAATGGCTCCTGCAACGGCTGATGAAAATTGCAAAATACTCCAAGAAAACGTGGATAAGCTCCAGATTAGGTCCCAAGATGGTTATTAGATTTAAACGCCAGCAAGTGTAAGGTGATGGTAATGCGGGCAGTGGACTAACTGGCCAGTGGACAAGAGACCAGCAGGACAATACTGAATAAACAAATCCACAAGGGCCGTGACGAGGATTCGAACCTGCGTCCGAGAGCATCCCAGACACTGCCTTTTAATCGACATGGACAAAGCTCTACGACATAGCTCAGTCCATTAAGGCAGCGTCTGGGATGCTCTCGGACGCAGGTTCGAATCCTCATCACGGCCCTTGTGGATTTGTTCACTTGATGCATCACGCTATTGTGATTTCTGTGTGTAATAATGCTCACAAGATAAGTGGCGCTGCCCAATAAACTCGCCCCTCTGGGCAAAATTTTTAAATTTAAATACTGAATATTTTTAATTCTTGTAAACATCTTTTATTAGAAGTGGTACCAAGTCTTGGAATTATTTAAGTCTCTCTGAACCCATTCTCGAAGATGATCTGAACTGCTGACGAAGGAGTCCACCACAGGATGTGGTAATTACCTGTAGTGGTAATTATTACCTGTAGTAGCACCTCAAGGTAGTGAGCCAGGATAACAATCTCCGCTTCAGAGTTAATTTCCAATATCTTAACGAAGCTTTAATGATTAACTTAATGAAGTTAATTATTAAATATCTTAATAATTGATACAGATACCTTAATGAGCATTTTTTTCCTAGTTTCCTTGGCTTTGAATCTTTGACTTCTAGCATTAAAACTCAACTTTGACTAATTGAAGTTAACTAAGGTGCTTAAGTCGCCTCGCAAGACCTGTCGGTCTGGTACCGGTGGAGATGTACTGCCCAGTTTAGTGCCATCAGTAAGTTCTTATTTTTGTACCTATGACGTACCTATGTACCTATGTACCTATGACGTCCCTATGTACCTATGACGTACCTATGTACCTATGACGTACCTATGACGTACCTATGTACCTATGACGTAACTATGTACCTATGACGTACCTATGATGTACCTATGATGTACCTATGTACCTATGACGTACCTATGTACCTATGACGTACCTATGTACCTATGACGTACCTATGAGTACCTATGATGTACCTATGTACCTATGACGTACCTATGTACCTATGACGTACCTATGACGTACCTATGTACCTATGACGTACCTATGATGTACCTATGATGTACCTATGATGTACCTATGTGTAAATCAAGAACAAAAGTGGTCCAGAGGCTGGCCCCTGTGGCACTCCCACTAACGCCAGGGAAAACTCCCCGGACAGGAATCTGCAGCCCCGCTCCTGTGCCAGGTAAATCCACTACGGGCTCGCCATAACCCGTGCTACTTTACAACTTTTGTTCTAAGTAGCTGAATCTATAACAACATGCATATCGGGAGATTACTCCATGATCGAACCCCCCTCAGCCTATTTCCGGGAACACGTCGAGTGAATTACAAACAAAAAATCCTATTTTCGAACATCCATGCTCTTAATATTTTTTGTTTTTGCTATGAGACATTAACGTATTGATATGTAACAAAAACAAATATTGCCACTGGGCAGGATGGGGCAGTACACCGGATGTCCACAAAAGGCGAGTTAATATAATCTTTGTAATCCGCTGTTGGTAGTGAATTGGAACACACACACATGTCTTGTGTGTTGCTGAGTGATTCTTATCTTATAATGGCATGGCTGCCGGCGCACGCCAGAGGGCGCAGCAACCACTGTGTGTGTGTGTGTGTGTGTGTGTGTGTGTGTGTGTGTGTGTGTGTGTGTGTGTGTGTGTGTGTGTGTGTGTGTGTGTGTGTGTGTGTGATGCCCCCTTCCCTACTCGGGTGATGGGGCCATCTCTACTCACATCTCTGGGGCAGCCAGCGCTGCTACTTGCACTTGTTAGGATTGAACTCTTGGAGCCACCTGCTAGACCATTCCTGCAGCCTGTTGGACGTCATCCAAGCTTGGATGACGGTATTATGGCCTCCCCCCACCCCCACACCCTCCCCTATGTCCTGTTCCCTCAGTCTTTCATAGTAACCCAAAGCCTTTAGTACAGGAACGAGCCTTGTTGCATATTAAGACGTTGAAGACGTGGTGAGGCGTCATTCAGACGTTGAACACGTCATGAGTCATCATTCAGACGTTCAACACGTCGTGAGGCGTCATTCAGACGTTGAACACGTCATGAGTCATCATTCAGACGTTCAACACGTCATGAGTCATCATTCAGACGTTCAACACGTCGTGAGGCGTCATTCAGACGTTGAACACGTCATGAGTCATCATCTAGATCTTGAACACGTCTTAAGTCTTATTTAGACTTTCAGCAAGTACAAAAGAGTGCGTCCGGCTGCCGGATGTGTATCAACAGTCTGGTTGACCTGAAGAATGGACTCACTTCACAGCAAGAAGTTTGAAAGGACAACAGAAAGTTGACCAAACCACAACTCAGAGATTGGAGTAGCGACGACTTTTCGGTCCGTCCTGGACCGTTATTAAGTCGTTATCTTGAGGTTATCTTGAGATGATTTCGGGGCTTTAGTGTCCCCGCGGCCCGGTCCTCGACCAGGCCTCCACCCCTCAGGAAGCAGCCCGTGACACCTGACTAATACCCAGGTACCTGTTTTACTGCTAGGTAACACGTGCATCAGGGTGAAAGAAACTCTGCCCATTGTTTCCCGCCGGCGCCCGGGATCGAACCCAGGACCACAGGATCACACGTATTGTGTGCTGTCCGCTCGGCCGACCGGCTCGTGTGTGTGACTTGTATGAAGTATGTTGACGAAACCACACACTAGAAAGTGAAGGGACGACGACGTTTCGGTCCGTCCTGAACCATTCTCAAGTCGATTCATTCTTATGTTCAGCCCCGTTATTGTGACTCATCGTCGACAACATTAAGACTTTACAACAGGAGGAAACGCCAGGGAAAGACTACGCCTACAGAATGTACACTTTGTAACGAGGAAGGAAAATAGGCTTACTTAATGAAATTATTATTACGAGATAAAGAGGAAGAAATAGGCTTACTGAACGGGAATATCAAGGTCTTGAAAGTAAATGTGTATATGATACATAACGAAATCTGCAAATTACACAATTTGTATAGCAGTATAATACTGTGCTGCATACATCTTGGACATGTATATGAGTGGGATTGGGTGGTTATAGATAGGAGCTGCCTCGTATGGGCCAATAGGCCTTGAGCAGTTACCTTTGTTCTTTTGTTCTTATGTTCTTACGTATGATTGTACAGACACTGTATTAATTGGCCATTGTTTTCTATTTATTTTTGTATTTAGTGCATACACCCCAGATACATCCATACACTGACATATATGCAAAAATATATATACATATATATGCGAACAAGCCTGAATGGTCCCCAGGACAATATGCAACTGAAAACTCACACCCCAGAAGTGACTCGAACCCATACTCCCAGGAGCAACGCAACTGGTATGTACAAGACGCCTTAATCCACTTCACGCCTTAATCCACTTCAAATAGCTTAGGCTATCACCTCATTATGTCCGGTCGTGATGGTCAAGTGGATTAAGGCGTCTTGTACATACCAGTTGCGTTGCTCCTGGGAGTATGGGTTCGAGTCACTTCTGGGGTGTGAGTTTTCAGTTGCATATTGTCCTGGGGACCATTCAGGCTTGTTCGCATTTGTGTTCCTCACGTGTGCCCCAAAGAATGAGGTGATTTGGTAAAATACATATATATATATATATGACAGTGTCAAACCTCGAAGGAAGAATTGAAACAGGCATTTCCTTAAGTACCTTCGAATATTAATACATCTTCAGAAAGAATATTAATATACGAAAGTACTTAAGGAAATTACTGTTTCAATTCTTCCTTCGAGGTTTGACACTGTCATATATATATATGTATATATATATATGACATTTTTCATCACCTGTTAATTTTCGTGATTTATACACATATGTATATATAAATATATAAATATGGGATATTCATATACATGAAAAACGTAGTTCTGGTGAAGAGCTTGTAGATATAGAGATCCAAAATTATACATAAAAAAAACATACAGTTTGTTATATAAATTATTTTTATTTATCTCTTTATTTGTAAATTCTATGTCGATTTAATATTTTCAATATAAATTCTAACACGATTTAATATTTTCAATATAAATTCTAACACGATTTAATATTTTCAATATAAATTCTAACACGATTTAATATTTTCAATATAAATTCTAACACGATTTAATATTTTCAATATAAATTCTAACACGATTTAATATTTTCAATATAAATTCTAACACGATTTAATATTTTCAATATAAATTCTAACACGATTTAATATTTTCAATATAAATTCTAACACGATTTAATATTTTCAATATAAATTCTAACACGATTTAATATTTTCAATATAAATTCTAACACGATTTAATATTTTCAATATAAATTCTAACACGATTTAATATTTTCAATATAAATTCTAACACGATTTAATATTTTCAATATAAATTCTAACACGATTTAATATTTTCAATATAAATTCTAACACGATTTAATATTTTTCCCCCTAATTTACATATTTTACGATACATATTTTTTTCTTCCAAATTATAAGCGTCTGGGAAAAATTATTCGAAAGTTCACGCTGAAAATTTGTCATTGAAAAGTCTGTGCTTCCCCCCCCCCCCCCACTCCCCACCCCCCACTCGGTCGCTGCTTCAGACCAAAATAGGCGAAATAGGGCGACAAAATTTACATATCGTTAGCTATATAACAATTCAAAATGACACATAATTAAACTGTGTTTTTTCTCCATTTTCCTATTTTTTTTAATCCTTCCCAAATCTGTAAGAAACGAATATATTTTCTCGAGTCAAAATATATTTTGGAATTGTTCTTATATTTCAATCGAAATTGGGTTTTGAAATAATATATTTGAACGAGTGGAATCGTTCTCTACTTGAAGGAAAATAATTAGACACAGTAATAAGGCCTTTTTGGCTTTCTGTTTTTAGTCTTCTTGAGATGATTTCGGGGCTTGGCGTCCCCGCGGCCCGGTCCTTCGCCTTGGTGAAGAGATTTTTCTCCTTTTTGCTTCCGATTTCCATTCTTTTATCCGACTTTTGTCGTCGCCTTCTTTCGTTTGGTAATCTGTTTTAGTGTGTCTGTTTTAGTGTCATTCCTCCGTGGTCCTTCTACGGTTCTCTTCATCTTTCTCTCTTTCATCCTTATTCTGTTGCCTTCATTCTTTGCTGTTCCTTTTGTTAGCGGTGTCTTCTCTGTTCCTCCATCTTCGTTGCTGCTACTGTTGCTGCTGTTGTTGCTGCTGTTGTTGCTACTGTTGCTGTTGCTGGTGGTGGTGCTGCTGCTACTGTTGCTGCTGCTGGTGGTGCTGCTGTTGGTGCTACTGTTGTTGCTACTGTTGCTGGTGCTGTTGCTGTTGCTGGTGGTGGTGCTGCTGCTACTGTTGCTGCTGCTGGTGGTGCTGCTGTGCTGCTGGTGGGCTGCTGTGGTGCTGCTACTGTTGCTGCTGTTGTTGCTACTGTTGCTGCTGGTGCTGTTGCTGTTGCTGGTGGTGGTGCTGCTGCTACTGCTGCTGCTGCTGGTGCTACTGCTTGTTGCTGCTGGTTGCTGCTGCTGTTACTGTTGCTGCTGCTGCTGCTGCTGCTGTTGGTGCTGCTGTTACTGTGCTGCTGCTGGTGTGCTGCTGCTGCTGCTGTTGCTGCTGCTGCTGCTGCTACTGTTGCTGCTGCTGCTGCTACTGTTGCTGCTGCTGCTGCTACTGTTGCTGCTGCTGCTGCTACTGTTGCTGCTGCTGCTGCTGCTGCTGTTGCTGCTGCTGCTGCTACTGTTGCTGCTGCTGCTGCTGCTGCTGTTGCTGCTGCTGCTGCTACTGTTGCTGCTGCTGCTGCTGCTGCTACTGTTGCTGCTATAGCTGTTGCTTTTGTGGGTTTCTACGATTGAATTCTTGTGTTATTTCATCTTCCTTTTGCTCTTAACACCACCGAAAGTATTGAATTGTTGCTGATAATACACTTGTAATATTTTTGCAATGTTGCTCTCAGCATTCTTTTAGCAGTGGTTACTTGTGGAGTGACTGATCAAGTATATGAGTGGGATTGGGTGGTTATAAATGATCTTAGTTGATCTCAAGGCACTGTGTTGGCTTGAGATTAGAGCTAATCTTGAGATCAGATTCGCTAATCCGATCGCAAGCCAACTCATCTGTGTTTATTTTTGCAGTTATAGCTGAGTTTATACTCAGTTTATACTCATATGTTTATGTAATTTAGTTTATCTAAATTTTTCTAAAATTTTGAAGCTGTTTTTTTTTTTAGGGGGTTAGAAATAGACTAAGCTACTCTATCCCTTTGAGATGTATTTATTTCTTGTCTCAATAAACGAACTTGAACTTCTGTTTTTTGGGGGTAAATTCTGCATTTATGTTTGTGATATCTTGAAATTCTGTTGCTTATCTCTTATCCTGGTAAGCATAAATATAACTGAGATTCCGGAGTTATATGCTTCCAAGAATGCTGAAGCTATATATATATATATATGTGTTATGGATATCGACAGTATATCATTGTTCTCTGGAATTACGCAGCTATATCTTCGAATTGCGCAGCTATACCTTCGAATTATGCAGTTATATATATCTTCGAATTGCGCAGCTATATCTTCGAATTATGCAGTTATATATATCTTCGAATTGCGCAGCTATATCTTCGAATTGCGCAGCTATGTCTTCGAATTATGCAGCTATATCTTCGAATTGCGCAGCTATATCTTCGAATTATGCAGCTATATCTTCGAATTGCGCAGCTATATCTTCGAATTATGCAGCTATATCTTCGAATTGCGCAGCTATATCTTCGAATTATGCAGCTATATCTTCGAATTATGCAGCTATATCTTCGAATTGCGCAGCTATACCTTCGAATTATGCAGCTATATATATCTTCGAATTGCGCAGCTATGTCTTCGAATTATGCAGCTATATCTTCGAATTGCGCAGCTATATCTTCGAATTATGCAGCTATATCTTCGAATTGCGCAGCTATATCTTCGAATTATGCAGCTATATCTTCGAATTGCGCAGCTATATCTTCGAATTATGCAGCTATATCTTCGAATTGCGCAGCTATATCTTCGAATTATGCAGCTATATCTTCGAATTAAGCAGCTATATCTTCGAATTGCGCAGCTATACCTTCGAATTATGCAGCTATATCTTCGAATTGCGCAGCTATATCTTCGAATTATGCAGCTATATCTTCGAATTGCGCAGCTATATCTTCGAATTATGCAGCTATATCTTCGAATTAAGCAGCTATATCTTCGAATTGCGCAGCTATATCTTCGATTTACGCAGCTATATCTTCGAATTATGCAGCTATATCTTGAGCTTCTTGAACTTCTGGAATTCCCCCCCCCAAAAAAAAAAAACTGAGATATAGCTTGGCAAAAAAATATAGATTTAGCAGCAGAATTACAGAAAATGCAGATATTAATGCATAATTTTAGCTTCAAAAATTGTGTTAGCTATATCTCATATAGCTATAAGAATTTATATAGCTATATGGTGTAGCTGTGTCTCTGTTTTCTTGGATTCTGTTGCAATATCTCTGTTTCTTGAATTCTACAGCCGTGTCTGTGTTTTAGGAATTCAACAGCTATGCTGCGTCAGAGCCTATGTTGCTGTGCCTATAGTGTTGATGTATAGGCATAGTGTTGCTGTATTCTGATACATCAACGCTTTTCTGCTGTATCTGTTGTTCTGTTTGAAATGTGTCTGTTGCTCTCTAGTTGCATTCCTGTTTCTTAGCTGATGACTTAGTTTTGTTCCTGTTTCTGCTAAAAGCTGATACTTGCTTTCTTCTGTTGCTTCCGTCGATAACAGGAGGTCCTGCTACCGTTGGTCCCGTTGACTAAAAGTTCTGCTGCCGTTGTTTCCCGTTGATAGAGAGGGTGCTGCTGCTGCTTTTACCGTCGACAGAGTGTCCTGTTGATGGTATCACCGCTGATAAAAGTTCTGTTGCTACTGTTTCAGCTGACTGAAGTTCTGTTGCTGCTGCTGTTGGTTCTTACGGTCACTGGTGGCCCTACTGTTGTTGATAATGTTACTGTTGCTGCTGCCGTTACCGTGGTGGGGGGGGGTCTCTGCTGCTCCAGATATTACCGTTAACGGTGAAAGTTGGTTCCGGCATTACTGTTGACTGTGGCTCCGTTAGTTTGACTGTTACAGCTAACAGAAGTCCCTCCCGTGAGTGATTTTTGGTGCTAACAGAAATCATCGATAGTGACACCGTTGGTGCTCCTGTTACTATCAACAGTGACCAGGCTACCGTTGCTGCTTCGATACACCTACCGTTGTTGTTACTGTTCATGTTAAAGCTACTGTTGCGAGGCGGTGATATTGCTGCTGGCAGCGCTGTTGCCATTACTGTTAACGGTGACCCCTTTTTTTTTTATCTCCGCCGCCATTTTATACTTGTGTACGGTAGGGAGCCGGTCGGCCGAGCGGACAGCACGCTGGGCTTGTGATCCTGTGGTCCTGGGTTCGATCCCAGGCGCCGGCGAGAAACAATGGGCAGAGTTTCTTTCACCCTATGCCCCTGTTACCTAGCAGTAAAATAGGTACCTGGGTGTTAGTCAGCTGTCACGGGCTGCTTCCTGGGGGTGGAGGCCTGGTCGAGGACCGGGCCGCGGGGACACTAAAAAGCCCCGAAATCATCTCAAGATAACCTCAAGATAGCACCCCTTGGGGGTCTAATACTCTGGCTAGACATTACAATATCACATACATTTACCAATGTCATTTTTAAACCCTACCAAGAAAATGATATTGTTAAAATTTAGCTTCGCGAGAGGCAAGTAATTTTAGCTTCGCGAGAATTTTAGCTTCGCGAGAATAGCTTCGCGAGAATTTAGCTTCGCGAGAGGCAAGTAATTTTCCTATCAAATTAGTTTATAGAATTCTGAAGAAATTCTTATATACTAAATTGCAAACACAAATCAAGACCTTCAACCCAAGAAATTCGGGTTCTTCAAGTTAAAGAAATCTTAAGTTACTATTAAGATATTATTAAGTTAACTCACTAGTTAAAGCGAGTGTGGAGGTTCCTTGTCCACAAGGAACTTGGGAACTTGAAGAAACTTTTCACCTGATATATATTTTTCCTCGAGATTAATCGTGAAATTTGGGTTTCCCTGTTTATTTCCTGTTTTATTTTTTTTTTTTAATTCCTGTTTCAACAGGAAGCAAAAAGGTGTTTTAAGAGATTGCAACATCGGATTCTGTTTATTTTGTTTCCTTTAGGTGGTAAATTTTTTAATTAAATTGATGGGGGGTTAGCAATGTGTGCAGGTTGGGGCTTAATCTTATGCTAATTTGTGTGTGTGTGTGTGTGTGTGTGTGTGTGTGTGTGTGTGTGTGTGTGTGTGTGTGTGTGTGTGTGTATTTCGAAATCTTCCACGAGGTCATGCCTGCTGTTATCATTGTTAAGTAGATGGGTCCTTTTCTTCAATGAAATTTAAGAAAATTCTACAATATATTTTCTTGATGCAATAATTTGTATTATTGCATCAAGAAAATGCAATAATTTGCATTAATGCAGGTGTAATTTTTTTTACTTAATCCTACAGTCACAGGATTAGCTTTACTTATCTTAGTTTTCCTCCTAAGCTATATAAAGTAAATACAATTCAAATTTTATTAAATGGAACTTTTAATCTCTGTTCGGGTTATAAATGATTAGGTATTAAAGTTTAGTTCTTGCATGATTTATTTTTTTGTTTCAAGTAATTTTCCTATCAAATTAGTTTATAGAATTCTGGAGAAATTCTTATATACTAAATTGCAATCTATTGTGGAAGTTTCTACAATCCTAAGAGATTGTGGGAATATTATGCCAGCATTATAAAAAAAAATTCACATTAGCATTATATCAAATTTCCATTTTTTGGGTACCAATTTTTGGAGGTACCCTTTTTTTGGGTACCAATTTTTGGAGGTACCACTTTTTTGGGTACCAATTTTTGGAGGTACCACTTTTTTGGGTACCAATTTTTGGAGGTACCACTTTTTTGGGTACCAATTTTTGGAGGTACCACTTTTTTTGGGTACCAATTTTTGGAGGTACCACTTTTTTGGGTACCAATTTTTGGAGGTACCACTTTTTTGGGTACCAATTTTTGGAGGTACCACTTTTTTGGGTACCAATTTCTGGAGGTACCACTTTTTTGGGTACCAATTTCTGGAGGTACCACTTTTTTGGGTACCAATTTTTGGAGGTACCACTTTTTTGGGTACCAATTTTTGGAGGTACCACTTTTTTGGGTACCAATTTCTGGAGGTACCACTTTTTTGGGTACCAATTTTTTGGGTATCAATTTTTTTGGGTACCAATTACATTTAAAAGGAAAATTTGGTAATATTCTAAGACACTTTTATCCACAAATTAGTTTACACTTTTTCACTTACAACTACACTATTGGAAACTATTTCAAATTTAGAGAACCTTTACACACAGAAATCACTATAGCGTGATCGATTAAGCTCAGCCGATTAAGACAGCGTCTGGGATGCTCTCGGACGCAGGTTCGAATCCTCGTCACGGCCCTTGTGGATTTGTTCATTAGAGAACTTTTACCTTTTAACCTCAGATCTAGTGTTGTGTGTCGTTTGAAATATTCGAACTGTAATGTTCGATACGTGGGAAATACCTTACGGAACTTTAAACACCGATATTTGTGAACAAATGCGTATGTCTTTATCAGTTTGTCCCCCTTAGGTAAGTGGCATTCGATTTGCCCCTTAGGTAAATGGCATTCGATTTGCCCCTTAGGCAAGTGGCAATCGATTTGCCCCTTAGGCAAGTTGCATCCGATTTGCCCCTTAGGCAAATGGCATTCGATTTGCCCCTTAGGCAAGTGGCAATCGATTTGCCCCTTAGGAAAGTTGCATCCGACTTGCCCCTTAGGCAAGTTGCATCCGACTTGCCCCTTAGGTAAATGACATTCTAGATCACTGTGAAGTAAAGAGCGACCTTACAACGATTTCGTTGTTCCGTTCACTAGTTCGACACTTTGAGGACTCAACATCTTGCAAACTATCTCAGTAGTTGGAGTGAGACATAAGATGTCCACCTCTAAGTTCTCCAATTAGTAATTACCATCGTCCTTGAGTTATATGAATGAAAATTTATATATATACATTTATATATATACATCTTCAGTTTATTTAAGAATAATAAGAGACATTTAAGCATCTTTATACATGATAATGGAGGCTTAGGAGTCTTAGGAGTTCAACAAGAATATAAATATATTCTTAGGAGTTAGTCTTAGGAGTTAAATATGATTAGATAAGATTATAGTTAAATAACATATTTGCATTGGCATACAACGGTGTATATCATAATACATGTATGGCATACATACGACCACGTGGGGGGAAATATGTGTCTTGGAAGGCGAAGATTAAGAGACAAGTTACATTGAAATGTATTTAAATGATTGATAATCATACGATTCAGAAAATTGTTTAAATAATTATGTAATCGCCCAAGGCACGCAGCAAGAATTATTAAATCTTAAACAGATAATTGGAGTCCAATTTAGCTAGATATTCTATCTTAAGTCATTGGTAACACACAAGAAATAGATTACTAGAAGATGCATAAAGAAATAACTAATTTATATATTTAAAAAATATGTTATATGCCTCAAGAAAGGAATAAATTGTATATGTATTTAATAATAGATTGAACATATGCCTCTATAAAAAATAAATCATATATACATTTTAAAAATCAATTACACATGTGTCTCAATAAAGGAATTGTATATATAAATTTAAAAATAGGTTGAACGTATGCCTTAATAAAAAAAAGTCATATATGCATTTAAAAATAGGTTGATCAGATGCCTCAAATCCTTTTTGTCTGTAATGCGATGACTTAGGCTTGGACTTAGGCCTAATTTGGACAAAACTATCTGTTGATACTTTGAATACTTTGTGTATTGCGTTTGATGCCGTTGGTACCGTTGTCTAGTTCTTCTTATTACCGTTGTCCAGTTCTGTTTAATACCGTTGTCCAGTTCTGTTTAATACCGTTGTCCAGTTCTGTTTAATACCGTTGTCCAGTTCTGTTTAATACCGTTGTCCAGTTCTGTTTAATACCGTTGTCCAGTTCTGTTTAATACCGTTGTCCAGTTCTGTTTAATACCGTTGTCCAGTTCTGTTTAATACCGTTGTCCAGTTCTGTTTAATACCGTTGTCTAGTTCTTCTTATTACCGTTGTCCAGTTCTGTTTAATACCGTTGTCCAGTTCTGTTTATTACCGTTGTCCAGTTCTGTTTAATACCGTTGTCCAGTTCTGTTTAATACCGTTGTCCAGTTCTGTTTAATACCGTTGTCTAGTTCTGTTTAATACCGTTGTCTAGTTCTGTTTAATACCGTTGTCTAGTTCTTCTTATTACCGTTGTCTAGTTCTTATTACCGTTGTCCAGTTCTGTTTAATACCGTTGTCTAGTTCTTCTTATTACCGTTGTCCAGTTCTGTTTAATACCGTTGTCTAGTTCTTCTTATTACCGTTGTCCAGTTCTGTTTAATACCGTTGTCTAGTTCTTCTTATTACCGTTGTCCAGTTCTGTTTAATACCGTTGTCTAGTTCTGTTTAATACCGTTGTCCAGTTCTTCTTATTACCGTTGTCCAGTTCTGTTTAATACCGTTGTCTAGTTCTGTTTAATAACATTTGTGGCCAACTCCCGTTGGTATTCCTGTTAGTATCGATATTTCTATTGGTGTTCAGCTTCCTCCCCCTGTTGCTGCTGTTGGTATCGACTCGTTTCCTGTTGTTTCTGTTGCTTTTAAGCGTGCTGTTTTCTGTTGGTGCTGTTTCCGACAGATCTTCAAGTGCTCTTGGCGACATCACCGACGTTCCTGTTGCTGCTGCTGCTGCTGCTGCTGCTGTCAACCCGGCCTCTGCTACAGCTGACCTAACAGCAATGCTGCTTCTACTACTGATGATGTTACTGTAGATGCTGTACTTGCTGCTGCTTCTGCTGTAGTCATCGTCCCACTCCTGCTGATGCTGATGCTGATGCTGCTGCTGATGCTGCTGCTGGACCTGTGTTTCTGTTGCGCCTGCCCCCTTTAGCTCCTGTTGCCTCGCTCCTGTTGGATTTAAGGCTCTTGTTCACCCACCGTTGTTCCTGTTGGGCCCTTCACAATGGCTTTGTTCACTGCTGTTGGCTATAAGCTCTTCCTACTGATGCTGAAATGCTATCTTTGGCAATGTCTCTAACTCTTATTGAAAATGGTTTTGTCTCTATGATACCAATTTTGGCACCTTGTCTGTCTGCTACTTCTTCTGCTGCCCCTTACGTGATTGCGTACTTACGCGCTGCGTACGCAGTCAGTCAAAACAAGTTCTCTTAACTCTACGTGAGAATTTTGTTTCAAAATTACACACACAAACGATGTAGATCTATGTAACATTATGCATTTTTCAGATGTATATTAATACCTGGTGTGCGTCAGATGTGTATAATACCACGTGTTCGTCGGATGTGTATAGGAGGCAAGCGTCCTTGGGATTGCAAAAGGTTTATAGAGGATTGCAAAGGAAGTAAATTGGGAAAATGAACTTTGGAGAGTTAATTTTTCAATTTCCCTCGACAGTGAAGAAAAACATGAGAAATCATTAATTTTACCCTTTCGGTCATAGTCAACAACATATGTTTACATGAAAGACTGCTACCAAAATATAATCATATATATATATATATATATATATATATATATATATATATATATATGTGTGTATATCACGAAAATAAACACGTGATTAAGAATGTGACAATGTCAGACCACGGAGGAACTGTTTCATTTTTCCTTCCTCATTTTTCCTGTTTCATTTTTCCTCCGTGGTCTGACATTGTCATATATATATATATATATATATATATATATATATATATATATATATATATATATATATATATGTCTTGCAACTTCAGATATATATAGAAGTCTTGTATCTTGAGATGAATATAAATTAGCATCTTAAACATCGTCCATCTTCTCTGCTTGTCACTTAACTCTTCTGAGTCTGCTCTTCTACTTAAAACAAGAACCTCAATGACCAATTCACAAAACTTAACGATTATAGCAAAACAACCACATATCAGGCCTAATCTCCAGACCCACTACAGCACCACACTACAACAACAGGCACCTACTGTATTTTGAAATTGAAATTGAAATAAATTTATTGAGGTAAAATACACACAAAGGGATGAGGTAGCTCAAGCTATTCTCACCCCGTTCAGTACATCGTGTTAATACATACATAGACACACATCACAAACAATAAACATATTACCAAACATTCTGAGAGATAAACATATACATTTCCTCCTTTACACAAGTAGTATGGTATCAGACGTACACACAAATACTTTTATGACCCAAGAAACCTACTGTATTTAAGCACCCCCATCGTTACAATGCTCTGTTTACGGGATCACCATAGCCCGTGCTACATGGATACTTTGTTGTGAGTAGCTAAATGTAAAACTACAGCAACAATGCTCACTACAGCACCAAACTACAGCAACAATGCTCACTACAGCACCACACGACAGGAGTCACAACCATTAGGGAACAAATGGTGACAGCTCCACGCCTGGCCATCAGATTACAGTGTTCAAATAGAAAATTAGTGAGTGAGTTGAGTGGCTATTGTGAGGAGGCGACGGTGTCTAGAATAGTCAGTTTCCGCTACTGTTGATCGGGTTCAGGTGATGGGTGCCTACTGCAGGTGACGGCCACCTGCTGGCGGTGCAGGGGTAGTGACCAGGTGAACATTGATACATTGTGTTGATCAGACCACACACACTAGAAGGTGAAGGGACGACGACGGTTCGGTCCGTCCTGGACTATTCTCGAGTCGATTGACCAGACCACACACTAGAAGGTGAAGGGACGACGACGGTTCGGTCCGTCCTGGACTATTCTCGAGTCGATTGACCAGACCACACACTAGAAGGTGAAGGGACGACGACGTTTCGGTCCGTCCTGGACCATTCTCAAGTCGAGTGACTGAAGGGACGACGACGTTTCGGTCCGTCCTGGACCATTCTCAAGTCTATTGACCAAACCACACACTAGAAGGTGAAGGGACGACGACGTTTCGGTCCGTCCTGGACCATTCTCAAGTCGATTGACCAGACCACACACACTAGAAGGTGAAGGGACGACGACGTTTCGGTCCGTCCTGGACCATTCTCAAGTCGATTGACACATTGTGTACCTTAGGACAGGATAAATACGTGACCTCCGAAAATTTGATTAATTCACTAAAACATAAATTGGATCTTTCATTATCCTTCATCATCATAATTATTATTATTATTGTTGTTTTTGCATGTGAGTACCTAGGGTGAAGATTCGAATCCTCCTTACGGCTTCAACTGATTTTATCAGTCAACTGATAAAATCTGACTGATAAAATCAGCTACCAACGTGGTACTGGTACTGGTCTCGAAGCCTTAGAAGCTTTACCACGTGGGTTTCGAAGCCCTGGAAACAGTACCATATTGGTAGCGAGGGCTGAAATGATCCACCCGTCCTCGACTCAAGTCCATTACATCCAGCGGTCGACCCCACAGACGCATTCGTAAATTTTGACATGCTGTTCATTTAAAAACGGAATTGTTCTCAAACATAAATTAATATTATAATATATTAGCATATTGTGCATATATAGGCATAGGTTAGGTTAGGTTAGGTTAGGTTAGGTTAGGTTAGGTTAGGCATAGGTTAGGTTAGGTTAGGTTAGGTTAGGTTAGGCATAGGTTAGGTTAGGTGTTTAGGTTCTGTTGGCGATTATTTGTATTTGTAGTACTTGGGTGAAGCATTTATAGCGTTGTGGTTCGAACAAAAGTCGTCAGTGAAGCACTTGTTCCGGAAGTGTTCGAACGTCATCAGTTGTGAGTCGTGTGTAAACCGTTTTTCACTCAGAAACAGCTGGGGTTTGGCGGGTGGATGGAATGAACTTTGGGTCTTTCTTTGGAGGACGGGCTGGTATTTGCAGTACGTGAATGAAGCACTGAGAGAAGTGCGTTTCCAGCAGAGGATGTGAACGAAGTACTTTTTCGAGAAAAGTACATATTTCATTCAGTTGTGAGTCGAGTGTAAACCGTTTTTCATTCATAAACAGCTGGGGTTTGGCGGGTGCATGGAATGAACTTTGGCTCTTTCTTTGGAGGACGGGCTGGTATTTGCAGTACGTGAATGAAGCACTGAGAGAAGTGCGTTTCCAGCAGAGGATGTGAACGAAGTACTTTTTCGAGAAAAGTACATATTTCATTCAGTTGTGAGTCGTGTGTAAACCGTTTTTCACTCAGAAACAGCTGGGGTTTGGCGGGTGGATGGAATGAACTTTGGGTCTTTCTTTGGAGGACGGGCTGGTATTTGCAGTACGTGAATGAAGCACTGAGAGAAGTGCGTTTCCAGCAGAGGATGTGAACGAAGTACTTTTTCGAGAAAAGTACATATTTCATTCAGTTGTGAGTCGAGTGTAAACCGTTTTTCATTCATAAACAGCTGGGGTTTGGCGGGTGCATGGAATGAACTTTGGGTCTTTCTTTGGAGGACGGGCTGCGCATTGTTAGTATTGGTATTGTTGAAAAACGTACTTACTACAAATACTTTGATTCCGTACTGCTTGAATCAAAGTGCAGATTCCGTACTGCTTGAATCAAAGTGCAGATTCCGTACTGCTTGAATCAAAGTGCAGATTCCGTACTGCTTGAATCAAAGTGCAGATTCCGTACTGCTTGAATCAAAGTGCAGATTCCGTACTGCTTGAATCAAAGTGCAGATTCCGTACTGCTTGAATCAAAGTGCAGATTCCGTACTGCTTGAATCAAAGTGCAGATTCCGTACTGCTTGAATCAAAGTGCAGATTCCGTACTGCTTGAATCAAAGTGCAGAGAGAGAACCCCCAACAATGCATGTGTAAGTATATTATTAATCCAAAATTTCCAAATGAACCTCCCCCCCCCCCACATCAAATTGGGTGGTTATCTTGAGATGAGGTTATCTTGAGATGATTTCGGGGCTTTTAATGTCCCCGCGGCCCGGTCCTCGACCAGGCCTCCACCCCCAGGTACCTAATTTACTGCTAGGTAACAGGGGTATAGGGTGAAAGAAACTCTGCCCATTGTTTCTCGCCGGCGCCTGGGATCGAACCCAGGACCACAGGATCACAAGCCCCGCGTGCTGTCCGCTCGGCCAACCGGCTCCCTTAAGGGTGTAAACTAAGTTATCTTGAGGTTATCTTGAGATGATTTCGGGGCTTTTTAGTGTCCCCGCGGCCCGGTCCTCGACCAGGCCTCCACCCCCAGGAAGCAGCCCGTGACAGCTGACTAACACCCAGGTACCTATTTACTGCTAGGTAACAGGGGCATTCAGGGTGAAAGAAACTTTGCCCATTTGTTTCTGCCTCGTGCGGGAATCGAACCCGCGCCACAGAATTACGAGTCCTGCGCGCTATCCACCAGGCTACGAGGCCCCTCCGCTAAGTTCAGAACCCTTTACACCCAACTTGTTCAAGGTTCAAGGTGTCACCCGAAAGTGGTTTGATATTACAATGACACATTAAGATCTTCTCTTTGCCTTTAATGGTATTTAATCATATTCGTTATTTTGTTAAAATTAGTTATATTTCAAGTTGAACGTTTTTCAGTGTCAATTAGATACTTGTTAACCATTTGTTCGATTGTTATCTAATCTGTACTTGGCAGATTAGACATATTCTGAGTACATATGTCTAATCTGTACTTGGCAGATTAGACATATTCTGAGTACATATGTCTAATCTGTACTTGGCAGATTAGACATATTCTGAGTACATATGTCTAATCTGTACTTGGCAGATTAGACATATTCGAAGTACATATGTCTAATCTGTACTTGACAGATTAGACATATTCGAAGTACATATGTCTAATCTGTACTTGACAGATTAGACATATTCTGAGTACATATGTCTAATCTGTACTTGGCAGATTAGACATATTCTAAGTACATATGTCTAATCTGTACTTGACAGATTAGACATATTCTGAGTACATATGTCTAATCTGTACTTGGCAGATTAGACATATTCTAAGTACATATGTCTAATCTGTACTTGGCAGATTAGACATCTTCTTGAGGTTATCTTGAGATGATTTCGGGGCTTTTAATGTCCCCGCGGCCCGGTCCTCGACCAGCCCTCCACCCCCAGGAAGCAGCCCGTGACAGCTGACTAACACCCAGGTACCTATTTTACTGCTAGGTAACAGGGGGTATAGGGTGAAAGAAACTCTGCCCATTGTTTCTCTCCGGCGCCCGGGATCGAACCCAGGACCACAGGATCACAAGTCCAGCGTGCTGTCCGCTCGGCCGACCGGCTCCCAATTATTGGGACATAATCTAAGTACAGATGTCTAATCTGTACTTGGCAGATTAGACATAATCTAAGTACAGATGTCTAATCTGTACTTGGCAGATTAGACATAATCTAAGTACAGATGTCTAATCTGTACTTGGCAGATTAGACATAATCTAAGTACAGATGTCTAATCTGTACTTGGCAGATTAGACATAATCTAAGTACAGATATCTAATCTGTCCTTGGCAGCCATCACACGCACATAGTGTCTCAGACACGCGGCCATGGGAGACTCTTGAACACTATTAGAGTTGGAGGAGAAGTGTTTAATGTTGCTGAAAGGAGTATGTGAAGGAGATTCTGCCTGTGTAGGAATTGGTTATCTTGAGATGATTTCGGGGCTTTAGTGTCCCCGCGGCCCGGTCCTCGACCAGGCCTCCACCCCCAGGAAGCAGCCCGTGACAGCTGACTAACACCCAGGTACCTATTTTACTGCTAGGTAACAGGGGCATAGTGTTGGGGCATTGGTGGTGTAATGATTTGACTGGTCTAATGGCCCTGTACGGTAGGTGTTCGCTAGGGTTGTTGGTGGTGGTGTTGTCACCCTGTCGGTGACGTTGTCACCCTGTTGGAGCCGGTCGGCCGAGTGGACAGCACGCTGGACTTGTGATCCTGTGGTCCTGGATTCGATCCCAGGCGCCGGCGAGAAACATTGGGCAGAGTTTCTTTCACCCTATGCCCCTGTTACCTAGCAGTAAAATAGGTACCTGGGTGTTAGTCAGCTGTCACGGGCTGCTTCCTGGGGGTGGAGGCCTGGTCGAGGACCGGGCCGCGAGGACACTAAAAGACCCGAAATCATCTCAAGATAATCTCAAGATAACCCCTAGTAGTCTCACCCTGGTGGTATCACCCTAAATACTTAAATCTAATTTTACTAACACCCTAAAGTACCCAATGTTAGTTTTCCCTGACAGACACTAAATAGATTTAATTTTCCTAACAACTTAAATACATATGTTTATTTTCCTTGCAAATACCTATTTTCCTGGCCCCCTTAAGCTTAGGTTTCCTAAGGCTGTAAACACCTGTAATTAAGGTTCTCTGCGCTGCTAAATACCTGAGTCTAGGCTCAATGATGCCCCCAATACGTTTGTGTCTAGGAATGTTAGCTATTCAAACAATACTATATATATATATATATATATATATATATATATATATATATATATATATATATATATATATATATATATATATATATATATATATATATATATATATATATGCGAACAAGCCTGAATGGTCCCCAGGACATAACTATATATATAAACTCATATATAACTGAGTTTTCAGTTATATATATATATATATATATATTGGTAGCATGTATATAATGGAAACATACAATAATAATAATAATAATATTAAATACTTGTGGCTGTGTAGACGATTATACACAGATTCACTGGAGACACGAAAGAAAACGGAAATCGCATTAATGACACCCTAATGCATTTTAATCTTGTGGCGGACGCTGGCGGAGGTATTGGTGGTGGAGAAAGATATTCTAAGAATTTGTTATCCCTGACGTAACGGCCGTTCATAAAGCAAGATTATAATAAGAGACTCGTAGGTGACGCGTCGATTGATATAATTAGGTGTAAAGAGAGAAGAGAGAGAGAGAGAGAGAGAGAGAGAGAGAGAGAGAGAGAGAGAGAGAGAGAGAGAGAGAGAGAGAGAGAGAGAGAGAAAATGTGTGCTTCAGGAGACTTTACAATTCCTCCTTCTCAGTGCTACGTAATGGCGATATATATATATATATATATATATATATATATATATATATATATATATATATATATATATATATATATATATATATATATATATATATATTTATATAATATATATGTGTATATACAGGGGGGTACACCACCTGTGGTCCTGGTGTGGGGACCCATGGCCTCGGAGAAGCAAATAGGGGGCACTCAAGGAACATTTATAATTTATACCTGATTTCTTGAGTATTTGCTTCTCCTGCCACACCCTGTTTGATTGTGAACTTTAGTGTACATGATTACATACAGATATGGTATTACACATCGTGTACGGAGCAAACTTATCAATGCGATAGACTCCAGGCTCTCCAGCAGATAAAATCTGGCAGACTTGGCTTCCTGCACAACAGCTTCTACTCCCTCAGGAAGTATGATCCTCTTGGAGCCAGATTCACGAAGCAGTTACGCAAGCATTTACGAACCTGTACATCTTTCCTCAATCTTTGACGGCTTTGGTTACATTTATTAAACAGTTTACAAGCATGAAAACTTGCCAATCAACTGTTGTTATTGTTATAAACAGCCTCCTGGTGCTTCGGAGCTCATTAACTAATTAATAATTGCAAACAAAGCCGCCACAAGATTGAAAAAAGATGTACAGGTTCGTAAGTGCTTGCGTAACTGCTTCGTGAATCTGGATCCAGCCCCCCCCTCGTCATTTGGTGGATACTCCTTCCACACAAACATAATCACATCCACACTCGTAAGAATCCTTAACTACACAACATTATCGAACTACCTGCAGCAACTAGTTCGTGCTTTAACTATTAAAGACGCAGTTAACGAAGCTCTAATGACACTGAATTATGTTTAATAACATTCAATAATAATATAAAAACACAAATTAATATATAAATAAAAAAAAACATATATGGAATGAGAAGAAAATATTCTCTGAATACTCTTTATTTTCTTCACCGAGGCTTTGGGTCCCCCACACTTGCACCAGAGGTGGTACCCTAACATATAAAATAAATGTAATAATAATAAGAATAAAAATATTAATGCTTCAAAATATTGCTCGTTTAATCCTAATCTTAAGAGAAATCCTAATCTTAAGAGAAATCCTAATCTTAAGAGAAATCCTAATCTTAAGAGAAATCCTAATCTTAAGAGAGTATTTTAATGTTCAAGTTCTCCACTACTTTTGTTTAATTATATGCAGGTAAAACACAAGGGGGGGGGGGGCGGAACACAGGAATATATATAATATGGGTGTAGAACACGGTTGTTCCAGGTGATGGAACACAAGAGTGGAACACCTGTCTGGAGGGTGGAACACTGGTGTGGAACACGAGGGTGGAACACAGGGTGTGGAACACGGTTGTAGAGCCAGGTGATGGAACACAAGAGTGGAACACCTGTCTGGAGGGTGGAACACTGGTGTGGAACACGAGGGTGGAACACAGGGTGTGGAACACTAGGTGTGGAACACAGGGGTGGAACACAGGGTGTAGAACACGAGGATGGAACACAAGGGGTGGAACATGAGGATGGAACACAGGGTGTGGAACACGAGGTGTGGAACACTAGGGTGGAACACAGGGTGTGGAACACTGTGTTGAACACAAGGTGTGGAACACGAGGATGGAACACGAGGATGGAACACAAGGTGTGGAACACAAGGTGTGGAACACAAGGTGTGGAACACGAGGATGGAAGACAAGGGTGGAACACAAGGTGTGGAACACGAGGATGGAAGACAAGGGTGGAACACAAGGTGTGGAACACAAGGGGTGGAACACGAGGATGGAAGACAAGGGTGGAACACAAGGTGTGGAACACAAGGTGTGGAACACGAGGATGGAAGACAAGGGTGGAACACAAGGTGTGGAACACGAGGAAGGAAGACAAGGGTGGAACACAAGGTGTGGAACACAAGGGGTGGAACATGAGGATGGAACACAGGGTGTGGAACACGAGGTGTGGAACACAAGGTGTGAACACGAGGGTGGAACACAAGGTGTGGAACACGAGGATGGAACACAAGGTGTGGAACACAAGGTGTGGAACACAAGGTGTGAACACGAGGATGCAACACAAGATGTGGAACACAAGATGTGGAACACAAGGTGTGGAACACAAGGGTGGAACACAAGATGTGGAACACGAGGATGGAACACAAGGTGTGGAACACAAGGTGTGGAACACGAGAATGGAACACAAGGTGTGGAACACAAGGTGTGGAACACAAGATGTGGAACATGAGCATGGAACACAAGGTGTGGAACACAAGATGTGGAACATGAGCATGGAACACAAGGTGTGGAACACAAAGTGTGGAACACGAGCATGGAACACAAGGTGTGGAACACAAGATGTGGAACATGAGCATGGAACACAAGGTGTGGAACACGCTGGTAGTGTTGCGTGAGACACAACAGGCTGGTGGTGTTGCGTGAGACACAACAGGCTGGTGGTGTTGCGTGAGACACAACAGGCTGGTGGTGTTGCGTGAGACACAACAGGCTGGTGGTGTTGCGTGAGACACAACAGGCTGGTGGTGTTGCGTGAGACACAACAGGCTGGTGGTGTTGCGTGAGACACAACAGGCTGGTGGTGTTGCGTGAGACACAACAGGCTAGTGGTGGTGTTGGGTGAGACACAACAGGCTGGTGGTGTTGCGTGAGACACAACAGGCTGGTGGTGTTGCGTGAGACACAACAGGCTGGTGGTGTTGCGTGAGACACAACAGGCTGGTGGTGTTGCGTGAGACACAACAGGCTGGTGGTGTTGGGTGAGACACAACAGGCTGGTAGTGTTGCGTGAGACACAACAGGCTGGTGGTGTTGCGTGAGACACAACAGGCTGGTGGTGTTGCGTGAGACATAACACGCTGGTGGTGTTGGGTGAGACACAACAGGCTGGTGGTGTTGCGTGAGTCACAACAGGCTGGTGGTGTTGCGTGAGACACAACAGGCTGGTGGTGTTGCGTGAGACACAACAGGCTGGTGGTGTTGCGTGAGACACAACAGGCTGGTGGTGTTGCGTGAGACACAACAGGCTGGTGGTGTTGGGTGAGACACAACAGGCTGGTAGTGTTGCGTGAGACACAACAGGCTGGTGGTGTTGCGTGAGACACAACAGGCTGGTGGTGTTGCGTGAGACACAACAGGCTGGTGGTGTTGCGTGAGACACAACAGGCTGGTAGTGTTACGTGAGACATGTTGCGCGTCGCGTGCGGCGCAAGACAAGTTGCGCGTGTTATGTTGCGCGAGGCAACATGCGCAACATATACCAAACGACACCTGACACGTTAACAACATCCTATATGCGAACAAGCTTGAATGGTCCCCAAGCCAATATGCAACTGAAAAATTTCAACATATATGTCTACATATAAAAAGTGTATAATAAAAATAATAAGGTGTAGAGACACAAATAATTATACGTATTTAAGAGTCAAACAAAAAGTTGTTCTCTGAATGCTTCTCCAAAGGTATAAGTCCCCACAGGTGGCACCCCTATATATATATTATATATTAGTATAAACTCGGGAAGCTAGCGTGCGGAGGTAGAGGCGGAAGCCGGCTATAGTAGCCGTAGCGGCCGCCGACGGAACACCAGCCGGCTAGAAACATTATAGACATCAGTCTCATTTACACCTCCAGCCTACACTACATATGCCATTAAAATACACACCAAAAATACAAAAAAGTGCATCCACAAAGTGTATTTATGATACAATATAGACATAACATTCCCATCCCCGTATAGCAGATGAAAACGGAACAAAAAAACAGGTAATCATATAGAAGTATTGGCTAGGCCAGACAGGAGTCGGCGCGGACGAGGGAATGGGCTCATGTGGGAGGGCCAGCAGCAGGCACCGACACACTCCTACCATTGGCAGCTGGAGTCGAATGGTCAGACCAGGTCAACTGGACCTCAATTGTTAAGCTCCATCACTCTCTCTCTCTCTCTCCCTCTCTCTCTCCTCACCTCGCTGCCATATGTATGATGATTGTTTACCTTTTCATAATACGTGTATTTAAACCCGCTTCAAGGTATCACGAGCGAATATGCACGAGACATCGAGCATAAGAGAGAAATTTAGGCCCAAATCGGCAACATGCAAGGCGAAAAATATATAAAAAATGGTTGAATGCACGAATGCAGTAGTATGCACGTACGAGAGTTTGGGCCCGAGGCGCAGGCAGCGGGAGGAGAGGGCGGGCAGTACGAACACAACACGCGTTCGGTGCGGAGTGGGGCGAGCACGTCCTGGCTCGCGCGCTTTGTGACTTAGGAGACCATACCAGTTTTATTTGTTAGTGTACTTGGTTTTGGACTGTTTTTGCACCCTTATGAGTCCCATGTGATCGTTTGTGAGTTTGTGACTCATTAGTAAGGCTGGGCAAAGTGAATTTTAATTAGTTTTTTATCAAATCGTGGACATACATTTGGAATAAAACTACTTTCAAGGAGTCACGATTTTCAACCGAAGGTAAGACTATTATTTTCTCAAGTTCCTGGTCCCCAGCCACACTGAGGGAGAGAGAACACTTACACACTAACAAAACACCTCTACACCCAACCTCGAAGAAAATTAACTTGAAAAAAAACGGAAAAACTCTTCCCTTTAACACACTGAAACTGAAAAAAAACTCTAAAAGTGTATGCGAACTTGATATAATTTGAATCGCCTCGTGATGGCTTCCATTTACACGTGAGAGAATTAAGAGAGAGAGAGAGATGTAGAGGTTTCTAAGAGCGAACGCGTGTTCACGCGCTCTCTCTCTCTCTCTCTCTCTCAGACACTTTGCCGCGTCGCTTCAAGTTCAGAATTTTTGCGATGGGGTCCTGGTGTTTTTTGGGGGGGGGGGGACTTCATCTCCACCACCACCATCAACCACCATCAACCACCACGCTGGATACTACCAACCACCAACTACCACCACCTCACCCAAAATCACAAACTTCTTTGATTGTGGCATTATATTCCCCAAGTTTAAAAGTGATGTTTTCTGGTAGTAAAGATATCACCTGTGTGCATGTATGCATACATATATGTATATATATATATCACATATATACATATACACGCGAGAGTTTGACGGTGTTAAGTAACACTTAAATCCACTATTGTCGTTACTTCACTCTAAAGTGCCTGTCTAAACTTTTATTAAAACTTCCTTTGAGAGTTAATCTAACGCACCGTAACCCAGAACAAATATAATATAGCAAAGTTAATCACCCATCTTTTTTTTTATATTATAGGCCTATTTTATACCATAGGTCTATTTTTATACTTGGGACTTTTAAACCTTTCGGTTTATTATAGAAAAGTTTATTTCAAGTCACAGAAAAGTGAATATTATTAGCTTGAGAAATATCTCTTACACTTGAGTGAATGAGACAAGCATCTCTACGTACCTCTGATGAGAAACATCTTTACTGCCTCTGATGAGAAACATCTTTACTGCCTCTGATGAGAAACATCTTTACTGCCTCTGATGAAAAACATCTTTACTGCCTCTGATGAAAAACATCTTTACTGTCTGATGAGAAATATTTCTACGTGCCTCTGGTGAGAAATATCCCCACTCGGGGTGATGAGAAATTATCCATACGTGGGTGTGATGAGAAACATCTCTATGTGGGAGTGGTGAGAAACATCCCAACGTGGCAGTGGTGAGAAACATCCCAACGTGGGAGTGGTGAGAAACATCCCAACGTGGGAGTGGTGAGAAACATCCCAACGTGGGAGTGGTGAGAAACATCCCAACGTGGGAGTGGTGAGAAACATCCCAACGTGGGAGTGGTGAGAAACATCCCAACGTGGGAGTGGTGAGAAACATCTGTGTGGGAGTGGTGAGAAACATCTCTACGTGGGAGTGGTGAGAAACATCCCAACGTGGGAGTGGTGAGAAACATCCCAACGTGGGAGTGGTGAGAAACATCTCTATGTGGGAGTGGTGAGAAACATCTCTACGTGGGAGTGGTGAGAAACATCTTTATGTGGGAGTGGTGAGAAACATCTCTATGTGGGAGTGGTGAGAAACATATCTATGTGGGAGTGGTGAGAAACATCTCTATGTGGGAGTGATGAGAAACATCTCTATGTGGGAGTGGTGAGAAACATCTCTATGTGGGAGTGATGAGAAACATCTCTATGTGGGAGTGGTGAGAAACATCTTTATGTGGGTGTGATGAGAAACATCCCAACGTGGGTGTGATGAGAAATATCCCAACGTGGGTGTGATGAGAAATATCCCAACGTGGGTGTGATGAGAAATATCATGTAAGGAACTATTTCTCAGTTGAATTTTGATGAGACCGACGCATTCGTCTGCCGAATTTTAAGTCTTTTTTTGGAAATGTGAAGAAAATTCGTATTAAAAACAATTGTTTATTGGAAAAGTTTGAAAATGTGTTGTTCAGTTTAGTTCATTTTGTGAAATTTTCACAAAAATGAGGTTCTGTTCAGTTTAAACGTGAAACTGTTCAAAAAATGAGGTTCTGTCCAACTTAAACGTGAAAAATGTTCAAAAAATGAGGTTCTGTCCAACTTAAACGTGAAAAATGTTCAAAAATGAGGTTCTGTCCAACTTAAACGTGAAACTTCCTCAAAACCGAGTAAAGAAAAATATTTATGGCAATTTTATACAACAAATTCGTATAACACACTTGAACGAGCTCTAAAAAAAATACACTAATTTCAGTGAGTTTTTAACGAGTTGGTAAGACATTACTCGAAGTGATCGTTTGAAGTTATGTTAAAGTCTGGCAATTGTCTCAAGATCACTCGTGTCCAACTTTAATATTCGTGCGTGATCACATTCACTCGTCCGGTAATTTACGAAAATGACTTATTTTTGACTAGTTGAACCCCAATTTGGTTTTTATAGCCTCCAAGGATGTATATAATGTAGACCTAATCGTGAAATATTAATTTCATTTCTGTTACATGGGCTTCATGAAGCCAGTTCTATATCTTGATCGTCAAAAAAGACTTCGACAATTATCAAGGTTTTGAAAAAAAAAATTGACCAATTAAGATAGATTGTCCATTTCACCTGTTCAGAAAGTGAACAATTCACATCCTTGTACCACCGGATGGACGACCATTTTACTCAGTCTGTAACTAACTGTTCCTATATGAAGTATGTTGACCAGACCACACACTAGAAGTTGAAGGGACGACGACGTTTCGACCTCTATATGAAGTATATATAGTCAACTTCACCCGAGTCGAGGGTTTCAGGCAGTTAATAGTGGCCCATTAACAGTGCATATCATCCATTTGAAAGGGTCCTAGGTAATGCACTCTTTAAAGAGTTTTCACTCATACGAGTGCACACTAGGCCTATCCATTACAAGTGCATCCTTCCATTTAAAAACGACATCCCATTACCTAGAGAGAAACCCATTTTCATACCCCCCAATCTCCTATTAGTGGCCAAATAGGCTCGAGAGAGAGAGAGAGAGCGAGAGATGATGATGATTTTAGATTTAGCTACTCAGAACGAAGTGTCCATGTAGCACGGGCTATGGTGATCCCCTAAGTGAGAGAGAGAGAGTATATATATCTCTTGCTAACACACTATTGACATTCATTGCTAAGCTCCAGCCACAATCCTGTCACGCGATTTAGCAGTAAAGCTAAACTAATTATATTTGCCTATTACTCACTCTGGGCTCCCCGTGTCAGAGGCACTGTGCCTGAAGATGCTGGCACGAGTGCCTCTCCTTGAGCAGTCTCGCCAGCCTATGTGGTGATAGACTAGACTAATTGCATTTACCACTTTGGCTCGGTGTCAGAGGCACGGCTCAGATACGAAAGAGTAGTTAGTGTATGTTAGTATGGCTGTATGTTAGTATGGTGTATGTTAGTATGAAAGAGTATGTTAGCTGGCTGTTAGTATGTTAGTATGAAAGAGTAGTTATGTTAGCTGGCTGACGTGTCCACATCAGACTTGACTACTAACTATATAGATCCACTGGTAAAGGACTCCCCCAGCTGAAGACCACTAGTAAACATCACTAGCTGACTACACGAACTAGAAAACATCACTAGCCATCACTAGCTGACTGCAAGAACTAGAAAACATCACTAGCCATCACTTGCTGACTGTAAGAGCTAGTAAACATCACTAGCTGACTACAAGAACTAGTAAACATCACTAGCCATCACTAGCTGACTACAAGAACTAGTAAACATCACTAGCCATCACTAGCTGACTACAAGAACTAGTAAACATCACTAGCCATCACTAGCTGACTACAAGAACTAGTAAACATCACTAGCCATCACTAGCTGACTATAAGAACCATCACTAGCTGACTACAAGAACTAGTAAACGTCACTAGCCATCACTAGCTGACTACAAGAACTAGTAAACGTCACTAGGCATCACTAGCTGACTACAAGAACTAGTAAACATCACTAGCCATCACTAGCTGACTATAAGAACTAGAAAAAATCACTAGCTGACTACAAGAACTAGTAAACGTCACTAGCCATCACTAGCTGACTACAAGAACTAGTAAACGTCACTAGCCATCACTAGCTGACTACAAGAACTAGTAAAGATTAATAGTTGAAGTACAGCCTGAACTTCAGAATGTTCAATCCATCATATTCAAAATATCCATCAATGAGATCATTCAAATCTTAAGTTGAAGATAAGAAGTGAGACTGTGTACTTTGACTTGATAGACTGACTGTGCGTTGGAGATATTGTGATAGACTGACTGTACGTTGGACACGTTCTGATAGACTGACTGTACGTTGGACAAGTTCTGATAGACTGACTGTACGTTGAACACGTTCTGATAGACTGACTGTACGTTGGACACGATCTGATAGACTGTGCACGTTGGACACGTTCTGATAGACTGTGCACGTTGGACACGTTCTGATAGACTGACTGTGCACGTTGTCAAACGAAGCCTTAACTCACCGTTACCACAAGTAACAATATGAATAACGAGTTTCGTAACAATTGCCCTGGAAGGGTTTCCTCTCACATTTTCAGCAGAAGTGAAAACTCGAAATGTTTGTGGTCAATGTTGTGTAAATTTTCGTGTTTTGTGGGTTCATCCCACGTCGTTAGTGGCTTGAAAATTATATATTAACGTTAGTGTACTTCGAGAGTACTCATCAGTGTGTGGCAAGGGGGAGTAGTCTGATGCCCTCTGGCATAGGAGTGGCCCCTGATGCCCTCTGGCATAAGGGGGGCAGTCTTAGAATACAGCAAAATTGGATGTATAATATTGGTGTATGACCTGGTACAGGATGTATAACTAGTGTAGGACCCGGTACAGGATGTATAACTAGTGTATGACCCGGTACAGGATGTATAACTGGTGTAGGACCCGGTACAGGATGCATAACTGGTGTAGGACCCGGTACAGGATGTATAACTGGTGTAGGACCCGGTACAGGATGTATAACTGGTGTAGGACCTGGTACAGGATGTATAACTGGTGTATGACCCGGTACAGGATGTATAACTGGTGCAGGACCCGGTACAGGATGTATATCTGGTGTATGACCTGTACAGGATGTATAACTGGTGTAGGACCCGGTACAGGATGTATATCTGGTGTATGACCTGGTACAGGATGTATAACTGGTGTAGGACCCGGTACAGGATGTATATCTGGTGTATGACCCGGTACAGGATGTATAACTGGTGTAGGACCCGGTACAGGATGTATATCTGGTGTATGACCCGGTACAGGATGTATAACTAGTGTATAACCCGGTACAGGATGTATAACTGGTGTAGGACCCGGTACAGGATGTATAACTGGTGTATAACCCGGTACAGGATGTATAACTAGTGTAGGACCCGGTACAGGATGTATAACTGGTGTATAACCCGGTACAGGATGTATATCTAGTGTATGACCTGGTACAGGATGTATAACTGGTGTAGGACCCGGTACAGGATGTATACTGGTGTATAACCCGGTACAGGATGTATAACTGGTGTAGGACCCGGTACAGGATGTATAACTAGTGTATGACCTGGTACAGGATGTATAACTAGTGTAGGACCCGGTACAGGATGTATAACTAGTGTATAACTCGGTACAGGATGTATAACTAGTGTATAACCGGTACAGGATGTATAACATGTTATACACCATTATCAGACCTCAACACGTGTGTGACGGGGGAGAAATAGGCCTACTGTATTACTCTCACATATCGATCTTTTCACCGCTGTAAACCCAGGTTGAACACCAGACCCGCGCCATGTTTCAATAGCCCCTCCATCGTAGACTGGGAAACTAAGGCCTATATTTAGCTTAGGATGGCAGACCTAATTCTTTAGGCTTATGTGTCTACCCTTTAAAGGGTAGGATATGTCTATTTTTAGCTAAGGTGAAATTGAGGACTTGCCTGTAATTGCCTTGTTTAGCTCAAATTAGAGGGATAGAGTAGGCCTATGCAGTTTTATTAGGAACTGGTGTTAGGCTTCCAAGATTCCCCCATAGCCTATGGTTCGCTGCGGCAAAGTTAGCGGAAGGATAGGCCTATTTCCGGGCCCTGGGAAGGAGTAGGGAGAGAGGGAGAGAGAGAGAGAGAGAGAGAGAGGGAGAGTTACCACAGCCAGACACCCTCCACCACTGGTCAACAACAAGTCCTGAACCTCAGTGCATTCCCCACCGCAAACTTTTAAAGTTGATAAATTCACTCCACAAAGCCCCCACGGGCCGTCTCTCCCCCTCCTACCCTCAGCGCCAGGCGCACCGTAGGTCGCCGGGTTTCGGCCGGCGTTCCGCCGTCTGGCGTGCGAAATGCGCTTCGCCTATCAGAGACTGGTTAGCGAGGCCCCAAGTTGGAGGGGAGGGAGGTGGCAGGGCGAATTTCGTTCGCGGTGGAGAGTATTCGTTAAATTTTCGCGGCGTCGCGACTCGCGGGGCGACGGGGCGTTGCGCGCGGCGCTGGTGGGCGGTGGTGGGCGGGGCCGGCTACTGGCCGATAGCGGAGACCACAACTGCAGCGGAGGGGGGGAGGGGTTGGGGGGGGATGGTTTATTAGTGTAGTTAATCGTTAAAGGTGATAGTTGAAGGGGGGGGGAGGGGGGAGCTTGCCCTAAAAAAAATTCGTAATTAAGTGTGTGGGTGAGGCCAGATAGGCTTAGAGAGGTTGATCGCACGCACGCACACGCGCGCAAATGCTGAAACTTGTTCCTTATAGACCTAGCTACTATTTCCCCCCCCCCCCCCCCCCCCTCCAATAATTGTAAAAGCTATTTTCATCGTTCATTTTCATTTCATTGTATATTTTCATCATCCTAGATTATTTGAATGCAGCAGACTGTAATTTACTCAGGTTTCGTGCAGCATATAGGTCGAGCCTGGCCTCAGGCTGGGCTCTGGGAGTAGAAGGACTCTCGAAACCTTCCCCAGGTATGCTCCAGGTATGGGCTCCAGTCCCCCGGGCGTGTCATTAATGCTGGTTGTGAGAGAGAGAGTGTACGGCAGACCTTACCTTGAGGTGCTTCCGGGGCTTAGCGTCCCCGCGGCCCGGTCGTCGACCAGGCCTCCTGGTTGCCGGACTGATCAACCAGGCTGTTGGACGCGGCTGCTCGCAGCCTGACGTACGGGTCACAGCCTGGTTGATCAGGTATCCTTTGGAGGTGCTTATCCACTTCTCTCTTGAACACCTTGGAGCTTCCCTCTAGTTCATTTCTCAGTAATTATGAATTAAGATCGACTTGAGAACTTGTACCATCTTGAGATAATTTCGAGCCTTAGCGTCTCCGCGACCCGGTCCTCGACCAGGCCTCCTTTTTGTTACACACCTCAGGGAAGCAGCCCGTAGCAGCTGTCTAACTCCCAGGTACCTATTTACTGCTAAGGGGAGAACTGCATCAGTGCAAAAGACTAAAAGAAAATAAATTCACTGCATCAGTGTTAAAGAAACTCTGCCCATTTTTTTCCACCACCGGGGATCAAACCCGGAACTTTTAAGACTACGAATCCCGATCCCTGTCCACTCAGCCGTCAGGCCCACTTAAGACTCCCCTTAGACCATGGTGAATCACAATCTTTAATGGCGTAATTTGACTATTTGAGTTAAATTGTTAAATATTTGGTTTTGTAATTATTGTCAATATCAGAAGTGACTTAAACCTTCCCATCTCCCTTAGCATGTTTTTGTTTTTTTTGGGGGCGTCCAATTTTCTTGTTGGTTTTTTTGTCGTTGTTCCGATAATGTTTATGCAATTTTGGTAATTGTAATTTGTCTAACTTTCTGTTATTACGGTGTTAATTGTTTAATATCGTTAACCTGATGCAAACCGTTTTCTTTGGTTCTCATTTGTTTAATATCGTTAACCTGATGCAAACCGTTTTCTTTGGTTCTCATACTCACTATTTTCTCTTTTTTTTTATGTGACGTAGATTGTTGTCATTGATATCTTGTATGCCGTTTTCTGTCGTTAATGTATTTGTCGTTTTCTATAATATGCATACTCTACGCAATAGCTTGCATTCCGTTTTCTATTAATATAATGTCGATTTCTATCATTAATATAATACCGTTTTCTGTCATTAATATGATGCCGTTTTATCATTAATATAATGCCGTTTTCTATCATAAATATACCGTTTTCTATCATAAATATAGCGTTTTCTATCATAAATAGAATGCCGTTTTCTGTCATAAATATAATACCGTTTTCTATCATAAATATAATACCGTTTTCTATCATAAATATAAAGCCGTTTTCGATCATTAATATAATACCGTTTTCTATCATAAATACAATACCGTTTTCTATCATTAATATAATACCGTTTTCTATCATCAATACAATACCGTTTTCTATCGAAATAAATTGATGCAGGCATTATATAGCCTCGTGTTAAAGCTCTTAACCGAGTTTTTTTGAAGGCTAACTTCTCTATTTCTACAAACTGGGATCCTGCCATACCTACCTTGAGGTGCTTCCGGGGCTTAGTGTCCCCGCGGCCCGGTCGTCGACCAGGCCATCAGGTGGAAGAGTATCTCAAAATTAGCTTGGAAAATTTGGCGAGATTAGAGACCTATGTATGAGCCAATTGCTAAATTCAGATGGATGTTTAAACTCAGTTAGTTTTGGCGGGTAATTTTCTGGCGGGAAGGGCGGGTAATTTTCTGGCGGGAAGAGCGGTGGGAGGGAGGGAGGGAGGGGGGGATGGGATTGTATAGTAAATATTGGCGGCGTTCAGCGATTGTATCTATTGTTGTCACGAAGAGGGGATAGACAGAGTCTCAGATAGATACATACACGCGCACACACACACACACACACACACACACACACACACACACACACACACACACACACACGCACACACACACACACACACACACACTGTGTCTCACTCCATTTCCCAGAATGAAGAGGGTAACAGATAGAGAAATCATACAAAAGTTTCCTTTGTCAGCGTGCGTGTGACCCCCAACGTGTGTGTGCTTGTCTGTGTGTTATTTCCCCTTTACAATAGTCTACACGTGCACACACACGCACACACATACACATACACATACACACACACACACACACACACACATACCATACACATACACACACACACACACACAACACACACACACATCCACACACACTACACACACACACACATACACACACACAACACACACACACACACACACACACACACACATACACATACACATACACACACACACACACACACACATACACACACACACATACACTCTCTCTCTCTCAACCATACACAGAGGGCCTGTGGCTGAGTGGACAGCGATTGGGGCTCGTAATCCTAGGGTCCGGGTTCGATCCCCGGCGATGGCGGAAAACAAATGGGGCAGAGTTTCTTTCACCCTGATGCTCCTGTTCATCTGGTAGTAAATACGTGCCTGGGAGTCAGACAGCTGTTACGGGCTGATTCGTGTGTGTGTGTGTGTGTGTGTGTGTGTGTGTGTGTGTGTGTGTGTGTGTGTGTGTGTGTCGGAAAAAAAGTTGATTGATAGACAGTTGAGAGGCGGGCTGAAAGAGCAGAGCTCAACCCCCGCAAGCACAACTAGGTGACTATACACTTAACCTGTCCCCAGAGGCCCACATCAAAAGGATATCATCAGCGGCATATGTTAGACTGGCCAACATAAGAACTGCCTTTAGAAACTTGTGTAAGGAATCATTCAGGACCCTGTATACCACTTAGGTCAGACTAATCCTGGAGTATGCAGCTCCAGCCTGGAGTCCATACCTAGTTAAACACATGAGAAAGTTAGAGAAGATTCAGAGGTATGCAACCAGACTGGTCCCAGAACTGAGAGGTATGAGCTACGAGGAAAGGCTAAGGGAGCTGAATCTCACATCTCTGGAAAACAGAAGAGTTAGGGGAGACATGATAACCACATACAAAATTCTCAGGGAAATTGACAGGGGTGGACCAAGACAAATTATTTAGAACGG
>NW_025575817.1:0-19489 GCF_020424385.1 Procambarus clarkii
CTGTCCCAGGTGTACCCCCCCCCCCCACCACAACACACACACCAGACTGTCCCAGGTGTACAGACTGTCCCCCCCCCCCCACACACACACCAGACTGTCCCAGGTGTACCCCCCCCCCCACACACCAGACTGTCCCACCCCCCCCCCACCACACACACCAGACTGTCCCAGGTGTACCCCCCCCACCCACCCCCCCCACCACTGTCCCCAGGTGTACCCCCCCCCACCACACACCAGACTGTCCCAGGTGTACCCCCCCCCCACCACACACACCAGACTGTCCCAGGTGTACCCCCCCCCCCACCACACACACACCAGACTGTCCCAGGTGTACCCCCCCCACCACCACACACACCAGACTGTCCCAGGTGTACCCCCCCCCCCCCCACCACACACCAGACTGTCCCAGGTGTACCCCCCCCCACCACACACACCCCACTGTCCCAGGTGTACCCCCCCACCACCACACACACCAGACTGTCCCAGGTGTACCCCCCCCCCACCACACACACCAGACTGTCCCAGGTGTACACCCCCCCCACCACCACACACACCAGACTGTCCCAGGTGTACCCCCCCCACCACCACACACACCAGACTGTCCCAGGTGTACCCCCCCCCCCACCACCACACACACCAGACTGTCCCAGGTGTACCCCCCCCCCCACCACCACACACACACCAGACTGTCCCAGGTGTACCCCCCCCCCCACCACACACACCAGACTGTCCCAGGTGTACCCCCCCCCACTAGTCCCACACACACACCAGACTGTCCCAGGTGTACCCCCCCCACCACACACACACCAGACTGTCCCAGGTGTACCCCCCCCCACCACCACACACACCAGACTGTCCCAGGTGTACCCCCCCCACCACACACACACCAGACTGTCCCAGGTGTACCCCCCCCCCCCACCACCACACACCAGACTGTCCCAGGTGTACCCCCCCCCCCCCACACACCACACACCCAGACTGTCCCAGGTGTACCCCCCCCCCCCCACCACACACACCAGACTGTCCCAGGTGTACCCCCCCCCCACCACCACACACACCAGACTGTCCCAGGTGTACCCCCCCCCCCCACACCACCCACACCACCACACACCAGACTGTCCCAGGTGTACCCCCCCCCACCACACACACCAGACTGTCCCAGGTGTACCCCCCCACCACACACACCAGACTGTCCCAGGTGTACCCCCCCCCCCCACCACACACACCAGACTGTCCCAGGTGTACCCCCCCCCACCACCACACACACCAGACTGTCCCAGGTGTACCCCCCCCCAGGTGTACCACACACACACCAGACTGTCCCAGGTGTACCCCCCCCCCCCACACACACACCAGACTGTCCCAGGTGTACCCCCCCCCCCACCACACACACCAGACTGTCCCAGGTGTCCCCCCCCCCCCCACCCCACACACACCAGACTGTCCCAGGTGTACCCCCCCCCCCACCACACACACCAGACTGTCCCAGGTGTACCCCCCCCCCACCACACACACCAGACTGTCCCAGGTGTACCCCCCCCCCACCACACACACCAGACTGTCCCAGGTGTACCCCCCCCCCCACCACACACACCAGACTGTCCCAGGTGTACCCCCCCCCCACCACCACACACACCAGACTGTCCCAGGTGTACCCCCCCCACCACACACACACCAGACTGTCCCAGGTGTACCCCCCCCCCACCACACACACCAGACTGTCCCAGGTGTACCCCCCCCACCACACACACCAGACTGTCCCAGGTGTACCCCCCCCCCCCCCCCCCCCACCCCCCCCACACACACACCAGACTGTCCCAGGTGTACCCCCCCCCCCACCACACACACCAGACTGTCCCAGGTGTACCCCCCCCCCACCACACACACCAGACTGTCCCAGGTGTACCCCCCCACCACCACACACCAGACTGTCCCAGGTGTACCCCCCCCCCACCACACACACACCAGACTGTCCCAGGTGTACCCCCCCCCACCACACACACCAGACTGTCCCAGGTGTACCCCCCCCACCACACACACACCAGACTGTCCCAGGTGTACCCCCCCCCACCACCACACACACCAGACTGTCCCAGGTGTACCCCCCCCCCCCCACCACACACACACCAGACTGTCCCAGGTGTACCCCCCCCCCACCACACACACACCAGACTGTCCCAGGTGTACCCCCCCCACCACCACACACACCAGACTGTCCCAGGTGTACCCCCCCCCCCCACCACACACACCAGACTGTCCCAGGTGTACCCCCCCCACCACACACACCAGACTGTCCCAGGTGTACCCCCCCCCCCACCACACACACCAGACTGTCCCAGGTGTACCCCCCCCCCCACCACCACACACACCAGACTGTCCCAGGTGTACCCCCCCCCCCACCACCACACACACCAGACTGTCCCAGGTGTACCCCCCCCCCCACCACACACACCAGACTGTCCCAGGTGTACCCCCCCCCCCCCCCACACACACCAGACTGTCCCAGGTGTACCCCCCCCCCCACACCACACACACCAGACTGTCCCAGGTGTACCCCCCCCCCCACCACACACACCAGACTGTCCCAGGTGTACCCCCCCCCCCCCACCACACACACCAGACTGTCCCAGGTGTACACACCAGACTGTCCCAGGTGTACCCCCCCCCCACCACACACACCAGACTGTCCCAGGTGTACCCCCCCCCCACCACACACACACCAGACTGTCCCAGGTGTACCCCCCCCCCCCCCCACACACACCAGACTGTCCCAGGTGTACCCCCCCCCCACCACACACACCAGACTGTCCCAGGTGTACCCCCACCCACCACACACACCAGACTGTCCCAGGTGTACCCCCCCCCCCCACCACACACACCAGACTGTCCCAGGTGTACCCCCCCCCCACCACACACACCAGACTGTCCCAGGTGTACACACACACCCTGTCCCAGGTGTACCCCCCCCCACACACCCAGACTGTCCCAGGTGTACCCCCCCCACCACACACCAGACTGTCCCAGGTGTACCCCCCCCCACCACCACACACCAGACTGTCCCAGGTGTACCCCCCCCCCCCACACACACACCAGACTGTCCCAGGTGTACCCCCCCCCCACCCACACACACCAGACTGTCCCAGGTGTACCCCCCCCCCCCACCACACACACACCAGACTGTCCCAGGTGTACCCCCCCCACCACACACACCAGACTGTCCCAGGTGTACCCCCCCCCCCCACCACCACACACACCAGACTGTCCCAGGTGTACCCCCCCCCCCCACCACACACACCAGACTGTCCCAGGTGTACCCCCCCCCCACCACACACACCAGACTGTCCCAGGTGTACCCCCCCCCCCCCACCACACACACACCAGACTGTCCCAGGTGTACCCCCCCCCCCCCACCACCACACACACCAGACTGTCCCAGGTGTACCCCCCCACCACCACACACACCAGACTGTCCCAGGTGTACCCCCCCCCACCACCACACACACCAGACTGTCCCAGGTGTACCCCCCCCCCACCACACACACCAGACTGTCCCAGGTGTACCCCCCCCCCCCCCACCACACACACCAGACTGTCCCAGGTGTACCCCCCCCCCACCACACACACACCAGACTGTCCCAGGTACCCCCCCCCCACCACACACACACACCAGTGTCCCCCCCCCCCCACCACACACACCAGACTGTCCCAGGTGTACCCCCCCCCCCACCACACACACACCAGACTGTCCCAGGTGTACCCCCCCCCCACCACACACACCAGACTGTCCCAGGTGTACCCCCCCCACCACACACACCAGACTGTCCCAGGTGTACCCCCCCCCCCCCCACCACACACACCAGACTGTCCCAGGTGTACTGTCCCAGGTGTACCCCCCCCCCCACCACACACACCAGACTGTCCCAGGTGTACCCCCCCCACCACCACACACACCAGACTGTCCCAGGTGTACCCCCCCCCCCACCACACACACCAGACTGTCCCAGGTGTACCCCCCCCCCACCCCACCACACACACCAGACTGTCCCAGGTGTACCCCCCCCCCCACCACACACACCAGACTGTCCCAGGTGTATCCCCCCCCCCCCCCCACCACACACCAGACTGTCCCAGGTGTACCCCCCCCCCACCACACACACCAGACTGTCCCAGGTGTACCCCCCCCCCCACACACACACCAGACTGTCCCAGGTGTACCCCCCCCCCCACCACACACACCAGACTGTCCCAGGTGTACCCCCCCCCCCCCCCCCAGGTGTACCCACCACACACACCAGACTGTCCCAGGTGTACCCCCCCCCCCACCACACACACCAGACTGTCCCAGGTGTACCCCCCCCCCACCACCACACACACCAGACTGTCCCAGGTGTACCCCCCCCCCCCACCACACACACCAGACTGTCCCAGGTGTACCCCCCCCCCCACCACACACACCAGACTGTCCCAGGTGTACCCCCCCCCCCCCCCCCCACCACACACACACCAGACTGTCCCAGGTGTACCCCCCCCCCACCACCACACACACCAGACTGTCCCAGGTGTACCCCCCCACCACCACACACACCAGACTGTCCCAGGTGTACCCCCCCCCCCACCACCACACACCAGACTGTCCCAGGTGTACCCCCCCCCCACCACCACACACCAGACTGTCCCAGGTGTACCCCCCCCCCCCACACACACACCAGACTGTCCCAGGTGTACCCCCCCCCCCACCACACACACCAGACTGTCCCAGGTGTACCCCCCCCCCACCACCACACACACCAGACTGTCCCAGGTGTACCCCCCCCCACCACCACACACACCAGACTGTCCCAGGTGTACCCCCCCCCCCCCACCACACACACCAGACTGTCCCAGGTGTACCCCCCCCCACCACACACACCAGACTGTCCCAGGTGTACCCCCCCCCCCCACACACACCAGACTGTCCCAGGTGTACCCCCCCCCCCCCCCAGACTGTCCCACCACCCACACTGTCCCACTGTCCCAGGTGTACCCCCCCCCACCACCACACACACCAGACTGTCCCAGGTGTACCCCCCCCCCACCACACACCAGACTGTCCCAGGTGTACCCCCCCCCCCCACCACACACACCAGACTGTCCCAGGTGTACCCCCCCCCCCCCCCCCACCACTGTCCCAGGTGTACACACCAGACTGTCCCAGGTGTACCCCCCCCCCACCACACACACCAGACTGTACCCCCCCCCCCCCACCACACACACCAGACTGTCCCAGGTGTACCCCCCCCCCACCCACACACACCAGACTGTCCCAGGTGTACCCCCCCCACCCACACACCAGACTGTCCCAGGTGTACCCCCCCCCCACCACACACACCAGACTGTCCCAGGTGTACCCCCCCCCCACCCACACACACCAGACTGTCCCAGGTGTACCCCCCCCCCCACCACACACACCAGACTGTCCCAGGTGTACCCCCCCCCACCACACACACCAGACTGTCCCAGGTGTACCCCCCCCCCCCACCACACACACCAGACTGTCCCAGGTGTACCCCCCCCCCCACCACACACACCAGACTGTCCCAGGTGTACCCCCCCCCACACCCAGACTGTCCCCACCACACACCAGACTGTCCCAGGTGTACCCCCCCCCCCCACCACACACACCAGACTGTCCCAGGTGTACCCCCCCCCACCACACACACACCAGACTGTCCCAGGTGTACCCCCCCCCCCCCACCACACACACCAGACTGTCCCAGGTGTACCCCCCCCCCACCACACACACCAGACTGTCCCAGGTGTACCCCCCCCCCACCACCACACACACCAGACTGTCCCAGGTGTACCCCCCCCCCCCACCACACACACCAGACTGTCCCAGGTGTACCCCCCCCCCACCCCACACACCAGACTGTCCCAGGTGTACCCCCCCCCACCACCACACACCAGACTGTCCCAGGTGTACCCCCCCCACCCACACACACCAGACTGTCCCAGGTGTACCCCCCCCCCCCCACACACACACCAGACTGTCCCAGGTGTACCCCCCCCCCCCCCACCACACACACCAGACTGTCCCAGGTGTACCCCCCCCCACCACACACCAGACCCCACCCCCCACCACACACACCAGACTGTCCCAGGTGTACCACCCCACACACCAGACTGTCCCAGGTGTACCCCCCCCCACCACCACACACACCAGACTGTCCCAGGTGTACCCCCCCCCACCACACACACCAGACTGTCCCAGGTGTACCCCCCCCCCACCACACACACCAGACTGTCCCAGGTGTACCCCCCCCCCACCACACACACCAGTACCCCCCCACCACACACACCAGACTGTCCCAGGTGTACCCCCCCCCACCACACACACCAGACTGTCCCAGGTGTACCCCCCCCCACCACACACACACCAGACTGTCCCAGGTGTACCCCCCCCCCACCACACACACCAGACTGTCCCAGGTGTACCCCCCCACCACCACACACACCAGACTGTCCCAGGTGTACCCCCCCCCCACCACACACACACCAGACTGTCCCAGGTGTACCCCCCCCCACCACACACACCAGACTGTCCCAGGTGTACCCCCCCACCACACACACACCAGACTGTCCCAGGTGTACCCCCCCCCACCACACACACACCAGACTGTCCCAGGTGTACCCCCCCACCACCACACACACCAGACTGTCCCAGGTGTACCCCCCCCCCACCACCACACACACCAGACTGTCCCAGGTGTACCCCCCCCCACCACCACACACACCAGACTGTCCCAGGTGTACCCCCCCCCCACCCACACACCAGACTGTCCCAGGTGTACCCCCCCCCCCACCACCACACACACCAGACTGTCCCAGGTGTACCCCCCCCCCACACCACACACACCAGACTGTCCCAGGTGTACCCCCCCCCCCACCACACACACCAGACTGTCCCAGGTGTACCCCCCCCCACCACCACACACACCAGACTGTCCCAGGTGTACCCCCCCCCCCACCACACACACCAGACTGTCCCAGGTGTACCCCCCCCCCCCACCACACACACACCAGACTGTCCCAGGTGTACCCCCCCCACCACCACACACACACCAGACTGTCCCAGGTGTACCCCCCCCCCCCACCACACACACCAGACTGTCCCAGGTGTACCCCCCACCACCACACACACCAGACTGTCCCAGGTGTACCCCCCCCCCCACCACACACACCAGACTGTCCCAGGTGTACCCCCCCACCACACACACACCAGACTGTCCCAGGTGTACCCCCCCCCCACCACACACACCAGACTGTCCCAGGTGTACCCCCCCCCCACCACCACACACACCAGACTGTCCCAGGTGTACCCCCCCCCCCACCACACACACACCAGACTGTCCCAGGTGTACCCCCCACCACCACACACACCAGACTGTCCCAGGTGTACCCCCCCCCCCACCACACACACCAGACTGTCCCAGGTGTACCCCCCCCCCCACCACCACACACACCAGACTGTCCCAGGTGTACCCCCCCCCCACCACCACACACACCAGACTGTCCCAGGTGTACCCCCCCCCCCCACCACCACACACCAGACTGTCCCAGGTGTACCCCCCCCCCCCACCACCAGACACACACCAGACTGTCCCAGGTGTACCCCCCCCCCCACCACCACACACACCAGACTGTCCCAGGTGTACCCCCCCCCCCCCCCCCCCACCACACACACCAGACTGTCCCAGGTGTACCAGACTGTCCCCCCCACCACCACACACACCAGACTGTCCCAGGTGTACCCCCCCCCCCCACCACACACACCAGACTGTCCCAGGTGTACCCCCCCCCCCCACCACCACACACACCAGACTGTCCCAGGTGTACCCCCCCCCCACCACACACACCAGACTGTCCCAGGTGTACCCCCCCCCCCACCACCACACACACCAGACTGTCCCAGGTGTACCCCCCCCCCCACCACACACACCAGACTGTCCCAGGTGTACCCCCCCCCACCCACACACACCAGACTGTCCCAGGTGTACACCAGACTGTCCCCCCCCCCCCCACCACCACACACACCAGACTGTCCCAGGTGTACCCCCCCCCCACCACACACACCAGACTGTCCCAGGTGTACCCCCCCCACCACCACACACACCAGACTGTCCCAGGTGTACCCCCCCCCCCCCACCACACACACCAGACTGTCCCAGGTGTACCCCCCCCCCCCACCACACACACCAGACTGTCCCAGGTGTACCCCCCCCCCCCCACCACACACACCAGACTGTCCCAGGTGTACCCCCCCCCCCACCACACACACCAGACTGTCCCAGGTGTACCCCCCCCCCACACACACCAGACTGTCCCAGGTGTACCCCCCACCACACACACCAGACTGTCCCAGGTGTACCCCCCCCCCACCACACACACCAGACTGTCCCAGGTGTACTGTCCCCCCCCCCCACCACACACACCAGACTGTCCCAGGTGTACCCCCCCCCCACCACCACACACACCAGACTGTCCCAGGTGTACCCCCCCCCCCACCACCACACACACCAGACTGTCCCAGGTGTACCCCCCCCCACCACACACACCAGACTGTCCCAGGTGTACCCCCCCCACCACCACACACACCAGACTGTCCCAGGTGTACCCCCCCCACCACCACACACCAGACTGTCCCAGGTGTACCCCCCCCCCACCACCACACACACCAGACTGTCCCAGGTGTACCCCCCCCCCCACCACCACACACACCAGACTGTCCCAGGTGTACCCCCCCCCCCCACCACACACACCAGACTGTCCCAGGTGTACCCCCCCCCCCACCACACACACCAGACTGTCCCAGGTGTACCCCCCCCCCCCCACCACCACCACACACCAGACTGTCCCAGGTGTACCCCCCCCCCCCCACCACACACACCAGACTGTCCCAGGTGTACCCCCCCCACCACACACACACCAGACTGTCCCAGGTGTACCCCCCCCCCCCACCACACACACCAGACTGTCCCAGGTGTACCCCCCCCCACCACACACACCAGACTGTCCCAGGTGTACCCCCCCCCCACCCACACACCAGACTGTCCCAGGTGTACACCCCCCCCACCCCCCCCCCACCACCACACACACCAGACTGTCCCAGGTGTACCCCCCCCCCCCCCACACACACCAGACTGTCCCAGGTGTACCCCCCCCCCCCCACCACACACACCAGACTGTCCCAGGTGTACCCCCCCCCCACCACCACACACACCAGACTGTCCCAGGTGTACCCCCCCCCCCCCCCACACACACACCAGACTGTCCCAGGTGTACCCCCCCCCCCCACACACACACCAGACTGTCCCAGGTGTACCCCCCCCCCCACACACACCAGACTGTCCCAGGTGTACCCCCCCCCCACCACACACACCAGACTGTCCCAGGTGTACCCCCCCCCCACCACACACACCAGACTGTCCCAGGTGTACCCCCCCCCACCACCACACACACCAGACTGTCCCAGGTGTACCCCCCCCCCCCACCACACACACCAGACTGTCCCAGGTGTACCCCCCCCCCACCACACACACCAGACTGTCCCAGGTGTACCCCCCCCCACCACACACACCAGACTGTCCCAGGTGTACCCCCCCCCCCACCACCACACACCAGACTGTCCCAGGTGTACCCCCCACCACCACACACACCAGACTGTCCCAGGTGTACCCCCCCCCCCCCACACACACCAGACTGTCCCAGGTGTACCCCCCCCACCACACACACCAGACTGTCCCAGGTGTACCCCCCCCCCCCACCACACACACCAGACTGTCCCAGGTGTACCCCCCCCCCACCACACCCCCAGACTGTCCCAGGTGTACCCCCCCACCACCACACACACCAGACTGTCCCAGGTGTACCCCCCCCCCACCACACACACCAGACTGTCCCAGGTGTACCCCCCCCCCCCCCCACCACACACACACCAGACTGTCCCAGGTGTACCCCCCCCCACCACCACACACACCAGACTGTCCCAGGTGTACCCCCCCCCCCACCACCACACACACCAGACTGTCCCAGGTGTACCCCCCCCCCCACCACACACACCAGACTGTCCCAGGTGTACCCCCCCCCCCCACCACCACACACACCAGACTGTCCCAGGTGTACCCCCCCCCCCCACCACCACACACACCAGACTGTCCCAGGTGTACCCCCCCCCACCACACACACCAGACTGTCCCAGGTGTACCCCCCCCCCCCCCCACACACACCAGACTGTCCCAGGTGTACCCCCCCACCACACACACACCAGACTGTCCCAGGTGTACCCCCCCCCCCCACCACACACACCAGACTGTCCCAGGTGTACCCCCCCCCCCACCACACACACCAGACTGTCCCAGGTGTACCCCCCCCCCACCACACACACACCAGACTGTCCCAGGTGTACCCCCCCCCCACCACACACACCAGACTGTCCCAGGTGTACCCCCCCCCCACCACACACACACCAGACTGTCCCAGGTGTACCCCCCCCCCCCACCACACACACCAGACTGTCCCAGGTGTACCCCCCCCCCCACCACACACACCAGACTGTCCCAGGTGTACCCCCCCCCACCACACACACCAGACTGTCCCAGGTGTACCCCCCCCCACCACACACACACCAGACTGTCCCAGGTGTACCCCCCCCCCCACCACACACACCAGACTGTCCCAGGTGTACCCCCCCCCCCCCCCCCCACCACACACACCAGACTGTCCCAGGTGTACCCCCCCCACCACCACACACACCAGACTGTCCCAGGTGTACCCCCCCCCACCACCACACACACCAGACTGTCCCAGGTGTACCCCCCCCCCCCCACCACCACACACACCAGACTGTCCCAGGTGTACCCCCCCCCACCACACACACCAGACTGTCCCAGGTGTACCCCCCCCCACCACACACACCAGACTGTCCCAGGTGTACCCCCCCCCCACCACCACCACACACACCAGACTGTCCCAGGTGTACCCCCCCCACCACCACACACACCAGACTGTCCCAGGTGTACCCCCCCCCCCACCACACACACCAGACTGTCCCAGGTGTACCCCCCCCCCCCCACCACACACACCAGACTGTCCCAGGTGTACCCCCCCCCCCCACCACCACACACACCAGACTGTCCCAGGTGTACCCCCCCCCCCCCCCCCACCACCACACACACCAGACTGTCCCAGGTGTACCCCCCCCCCCACCACACACACCAGACTGTCCCAGGTGTACCCCCCCCCCCCCACCACACACACCAGACTGTCCCAGGTGTACCCCCCCCCCCCACCACACACACCAGACTGTCCCAGGTGTACCCCCCCCCCACCACCACACACACCAGACTGTCCCAGGTGTACCCCCCCCCCCCACCACCACACACACCAGACTGTCCCAGGTGTACCCCCCCCCCCCACCACCACACACACCAGACTGTCCCAGGTGTACCCCCCCCCCACCACCACACACACCAGACTGTCCCAGGTGTACCCCCCCCCCACCACACACACCAGACTGTCCCAGGTGTACCCCCCCCACCACCACACACACCAGACTGTCCCAGGTGTACCCCCCCCCCCCCCCCCCACCACACACACCAGACTGTCCCAGGTGTACCCCCCCCACCACACACCAGACTGTCCCAGGTGTACCCCCCCCCCCACACACACACCAGACTGTCCCAGGTGTACACCAGACTGTCCCCCCCCCCCCCCACCACACACACCAGACTGTCCCAGGTGTACCCCCCCCCCCCACCACCACACACACCAGACTGTCCCAGGTGTACCCCCCCCACCACCACACACACCAGACTGTCCCAGGTGTACCCTCCCCCCCACCACACACACCAGACTGTCCCAGGTGTACCCCCCCCCCACACACACCAGACTGTCCCAGGTGTACCCCCCCCCCCACCACACACACCAGACTGTCCCAGGTGTACCCCCCCCCACCACATACACACTAGACTGTCCCAGGTGTACCCCCCCCCACCACACACACCAGACTGTCCCAGGTGTACCCCCCCCCCACCACACACACCAGACTGTCCCAGGTGTACCCCCCCCCCCCCCCCCCACCACACACACCAGACTGTCCCAGGTGTACCCCCCCCCCCCACCACACACACCAGACTGTCCCAGGTGTACCCCCCCCCCCACCACACACACCAGACTGTCCCCCCCCCCCCCCCCACCACACACACCAGACTGTCCCAGGTGTACCCCCCCCCCACCACACACACCAGACTGTCCCAGGTGTACCCCCCCCCACCACCACACACACCAGACTGTCCCAGGTGTACCCCCCCCCCACCACACACACCAGACTGTCCCAGGTGTACCCCCCCCCCCACCACACACACCAGACTGTCCCAGGTGTACCCCCCCCCCCCACCACACACACTAGACTGTCCCAGGTGTACCCCCCCCCCCACCACACACACCAGACTGTCCCAGGTGTACCCCCCCCCCCCCACCACACACACCAGACTGTCCCAGGTGTACCCCCCCCCCACCACCACCACACACACCAGACTGTCCCAGGTGTACCCCCCCCCACCCCCACACACCTGACTAACGCCACATATGATGAAGCTAACTGCCACATGTGGCCCACTTCCCTGAAGACCACATAACAACTCTGGTATTTGGCGCAGAGAGTAATTAACTACCCGGTAGTTAGTGACGGTGTGGGAGTCCCAGGGTGTTGTGACGGTGTGGGAGTCCCAGGGTAGTGTGACGGTGTGGGAGTCCCAGGGTGGTGTGACGGTGTGGGAGTCCCAGGGTGGTGTGACGGTGTGGGAGTCCCAGGGTGGTGTGACGGTGTGGGAGTCCCAGGGTGGTGTGACGGTGTGGGAGTCCCAGGGTGGTGTGACGGTGTGGGAGTCCCAGGGTGGTGTGTCGGTGTGGGAGTCCCAGGGTGGTGTGACGGGGTGGGAGTCCCAGGGTGGTGTGACGGCGTGGGAGTCCCAGGGTGGTGTGTCGGTGTGGGAGTCCCAGGGTGTTGTGACGGTGTGGGAGTCCCAGGGTAGTGTGACGGTGTGGGAGTCCCAGGGTGGTGTGACGGGGTGGGAGTCCCAGGGTGTTGTGACGGTGTGGGAGTCCCAGGGTAGTGTGACGGGGTGGGAGTCCCAGGGTGGTGTGACGGGGTGGGAGTCCCAGGGTGGTGTGTCGGTGTGGGAGTCCCAGGGTAGTGTGACGGTGTGGGAGTCCCAGGGTAGTGTGACGGTGTGGGAGTCCCAGGGTGGTGTGACGGGGTGGGGGTCCCAGGGTGGTGTGACGGGGTGGGAGTCCCAGGGTGGTGTGACGGGGTGGGAGTCCCAGGGTATGACGGTGTGGGAGTCCCAGGGTGGTGTGACGGTGTGGGAGTCCCAGGGTGTTGTGACGGTGTGGGAGTCCCAGGGTAGTATGACGGTGTGGGAGTCCCAGGGTGGTGTGACGGGGTGGGAGTCCCAGGGTATGACGGTGTGGGAGTCCCAGGGTGGTGTGACGGTGTGGGAGTCCCAGGGTGGGATGACGGTGTGGGAGTCCCAGGTTAGTGTGACGGTGTGGGAGTCCCAGGGTGGTGTGACGGTGTGGGAGTCCCAGGGTGGTGTGACGGTGTGGGAGTCCCAGGGTAGTGTGACGGTGTGGGAGTCCTAGGGTAGTGTGACGGGGTGGGAGTCCCAGGGTGTGACGGTGTGGGAGTCCCAGGGTGGTGTGACGGTGTGGGAGTCCCAGGGTGGGATGACGGTGTGGGAGTCCCAGGGTAGTGTGACGGTGTGGGAGTCCCAGGGTGTGACGGTGTGGGAGTCCCAGGGTGTTATGACGGTGTGGGAGTCCCAGGGTGTTGTGACGGTGTGGGAGTCCCAGGGTGTTGTGACGGTGTGGGAGTCCCAGGGTGGTGTGACGGTGGTGGGAGTCCCAGGGTGTTGTGACGGTGGTGGGAGTCCCAGGGTGGTGTGACGGTGGTGGGAGTCCCAGGGTGTTGTGACGGTGGTGGGAGTCCCAGGGTGGTGTGACGGTGTTGGAGTCCCAGGGTGGTGGGAGTCCCAGGGTGTTGTGACGGTGTGGGAGTCCCAGGGTGTTGTGACGGTGGTGGGAGTCCCAGGGTGGTGTGACGGTGGTGGGAGTCCCAGGGTGGTGTGACGGTGTTGGAGTCCCAGGGTGGTGGGAGTCCAAGGGTGTTGTGACGGTGTGGGGTGTGACGGTGTTGGAGTCCCAGGGTGGTGGGAGTCCCAGGGTGTTGTGACGGTGGTGGGAGTCCCAGGGTGGTGTACCCAGTGACCCGTACCAGGGGGGGGGGAGGGGGTGCCGGGAGAGGCCACTCCCACCACCACACACACACCTGGGTGTATACATGACTATTATACACACTTCCCCGTACTATACAGGGTTATACATGGGTGTATAGTGACGCCCACATGAGGAGCGAGGAGAGAGGTGTGACGCCTGGCCTCTACACCCGCCCGGATCCCTGTAGGTGTTGTGTATGTTGCTCTGTATCCTGCATGGTAACTCACACTCACACACAAGGTGTATGTTGCCCCCTGTGTGTGGCGGGGTCCCCTGTGTGTGGCGGGGTCCCTGCTGTGTGTGGCGGGGTCCCTGGTGTGTGTGTGGCGGGGTCCCTGGTGTGTGTGGCGGGGTCCCTGGTGTGTGGGGGTCCCTGGTGTGTGGCGGGGTCCCTGGTGTGTGGCGGGGTCCCTGGTGTGTGTGGCGGGGTCCCTGGTGTGTGTGGCGGGGTCCCTGGTGTGTGTGGCGGGGTCCCTGGTGTGTGGCGGGGTCCCTGGTGTGTGTGTGGCGGGGTCCCTGGTGTGTGTGGCGGGGTCCCTGGTGTGTGTGTGGCGGGGTCCCTGGTGTGTGTGGCGGGGTCCCTGGTGTGTGTGGCGGGGTCCCTGGTGTGTGTGTGGCGGGGTCCCTGGTGTGTGTGGCGGGGTCCCTGGTGTGTGTGGCGGGGTCCCTGGTGTGTGTGTGGCGGGGTCCCTGGTGTGTGTGTGGCGGGGTCCCTGGTGTGTGTGTGGCGGGGTCCCTGGTGTGTGTGGCGGGGTCCCTGGTGTGTGTGGCGGGTCCCTGGTGTGTGTGTGGCGGGTCCCTGGTGTGTGTGTGGCGGGGTCCCTGGTGTGTGTGGCGGGGTCCCTGGTGTGTGGCGGGGTCCCTGGTGTGTGGCGGGGTCCCTGGTGTGTGGCGGAGTCCCTGGTGTGTGGCGGGGTCCCTGGTGTGTGGCAAGGTCCCTGGTGTGTGTGGCGGGGTCCCTGGTGTGTGTGTGACGGGGTCCCTGGTGTGTGGCGGGGTCCCTGGTGTGTGGCGGGGTCCCTGGTGTGTGTGGCGGGGTCCCTGGTGTGTGGCGGGGTCCCTGGTGTGTGGCGGGGTCCCTGGTGTGTGTGTGGCGGGTCCCTGGGTGTGTGTGGCGGGTCCCTGGTGTGTGTGGCGGGGTCCCTGGTGTGTGGCGGGGTCCCTGGTGTGTGTGTGGCGGGGTCCCTGGTGTGTGTGTGGCGGGGTCCCTGGTGTGTGGCGGGGTCCCTGGTGTGTGTGTGGCGGGGTCCCTGGTGTGTGTGTGGCGGGGTCCCTGGTGTGTGGCGGGGTCCCTGGTGTGTGGCGGGGTCCCTGGTGTGTGGCGGGGTCCCTGGTGTGTGGCGGGGTCCCTGGTGTGTGTGTGTGGCGGGGTCCCTGGTGTGTGTGGCGGGGTCCCTGTGTGTGTGGCGGGGTCCCTGGTGTGTGTGTGGCGGGGTCCCTGGTGTGTGGCGGGGTCCCTGGTGTGTGTGGCGGGTCCCTGGTGTGTGTGGCGGGGTCCCTGGTGTGTGTGTGGCGGGGTCCCTGGTGTGTGTGTGGCGGGGTCCCTGGTGTGTGTGTGGAGGGGTCCCTGGTGTGTGTGTGGCGGGGTCCGTGTGTGTGTGGCGGGGTCCCTGGTGTGTGTGTGGCGGGGTCCCTGGTGTGTGTGTGGCGGGGTCCCTGGTGTGTGTGTGGCGGGGTCCCTGGTGTGTGTGGCGGGTCCCTGGTGTGTGTGGCGGGGTCCCTGGTGTGTGTGTGGCGGGGTCCCTGGTGTGTGTGTGGCGGGGTCCCTGGTGTGTGTGGCGGGGTCCCTGGTGTGTGTGGCGGGGTCCCTGGTGTGTGGCGGGGTCCCTGTGTGTGTGGCGGGGTCCCTGGTGTGTGTGGCGGGGTCCCTGGTGTGTGTGGCGGGGTCCCTGGTGTGTGTGGCGGGGTCCCTGGTGTGTGTGGCGGGGTCCCTGGTGGTGTGTGGCGGGGTCCCTGGTGTGTGTGGCGGGGTCCCTGGTGTGTGGCGGGGTCCCTGGTGTGTGTGGCGGGGTCCCTGGTGGTGTGTGGCGGGGTCCCTGGTGTGTGGCGGGGTCCCTGGTGTGTGGCAGGGTCCCTGGTGTGTGTGGCGGGGTCCCTGGTGTGTGTGTGGCGGGGTCCCTGGTGTGTGGCGGGGTCCCTGGTGTGTGACGGGGTCCCTGGTGTGTGTGGCGGGGTCCCTGGTGTGTGGCGGGGTCCCTGGTGTGTGGCGGGGTCCCTGGTGTGTGGCGGTGGTCCCTGGTGTGTGGCGGGGTCCCTGGTGTGTGGCGGGGTCCCTGGTGTGTGTGGCGGGGTCCCTGGTGTGTGTGGCGGGGTCCCTGGTGTGTGGCGGGGTCCCTGTGTGTGTGGCGGGGTCCCTGGTGTGTGTGGCGGGGTCCCTGGTGTGTGGCGGGGTCCCTGGTGTGTGGCGGGGTCCCTGGTGTGGTGTGTGTGGCGGGGTCCCTGGTGTGTGTGGCGGGGTCCCTGGTGTGTGTGGCGGGGTCCCTGTGTGTGTGGCGGGGTCCCTGGTGTGTGTGTGGCGGGGTGTGTGTGTGGCGGGGTCCCTGGTGTGTGTGGCGGGGTCCCTGTGTGTGTGGCGGGGTCCCTGGTGGTGTGTGGCGGGGTCCCTGGTGTGTGGCGGAGTCCCTGGTGTGTGGCGGGGTCCCTGGTGTGTGGCGGGGTCCCTGGTGTGTGTGGCGGGGTCCCTGGTGTGTGTGTGTGACGGGGTCCCTGGTGTGTGGCGGGGTCCCTGGTGTGTGGCGGGGTCCCTGGTGTGTGGGGTCCCTGGTGTGTGGCGGGGTCCCTGGTGTGTGGCGGGGTCCCTGGTGTGTGGCGGGGTCCCTGGTGTGTGTGTGGCGGGGTCCCTGGTGTGTGGTGGCGGGTCCCTGGTGTGTGTGGCGGGTCCCTGGTGTGTGTGGCGGGGTCCCTGGTGTGTGGCGGGGTCCCTGGTGTGTGTGTGGCGGGGTCCCTGGTGTGTGTGTGGCGGGGTCCCTGGTGTGTGGCGGGGTCCCTGGTGTGTGTGTGGCGGGGTCCCTGGTGTGTGTGTGGCGGGGTCCCGGGTGTGTGGCGGGGTCCCTGGTGTGTGGCGGGGTCCCTGGTGTGTGGCGGGGTCCCTGGGGGGTGTGTGTGGCGGGGTCCCTGGTGTGTGTGTGGCGGGGTCCCTGGTGTGTGTGGCGGGGTCCCTGGTGTGTGGCGGGGTCCCTGGTGTGTGTGTGGCGGGGTCCCTGGTGTGTGGCGGGGTCCCTGGTGTGTGTGGCGGGTCCCTGGTGTGTGTGGCGGGGTCCCTGGTGTGTGTGGCGGGGTCCCTGGTGTGTGTGTGGCGGGGTCCCTGGTGTGTGTGTGGCGGGGTCCCTGGTGTGTGTGGCGGGTCCCTGGTGGCGGGTCCCTGGTGTGTGTTGCGGGGTCCCTGGTGTGTGTGTGGCGGGGTCCCTGGTGTGTGTGTGGCGGGGTCCCTGGTGTGTGTGTGGAGGGGTCCCTGGTGTGTGTGGCGGGTCCCTGGTGTGTGTGGCGGGGTCCCTGGTGTGTGTGTGGCGGGGTCCCTGGTGTGTGTGTGGCGGGGTCCCTGGTGTGTGTGGCGGGGTCCCTGGTGTGTGTGGCGGGGTCCCTGGTGTGTGGCGGGGTCCCTGGTGTGTGGCGGGGTCCCTGGTGTGTGTGGCGGGGTCCCTGGTGTGTGTGGCGGGGTCCCTGGTGTGTGTGGCGGGGTCCCTGGTGTGTGTGGCGGGGTCCCTGGTGTGTGGCGGGGTCCCTGGTGTGTGTGGCGGGGTCCCTGGTGTGTGGCGGGGTCCCTGGTGTGTGTGGCGGGGTCCCTGGTATGTGTGGCGGGGTCCCTGGTGTGTGGCGGGGTCCCTGGTGTGTGGCAGGGTCCCTGGTGTGTGTGGCGGGGTCCCTGGTGTGTGTGTGACGGGGTCCCTGGTGTGTGGCGGGGTCCCTGGTGTGTGGCGGGGTCCCTGGTGTGTGTGGCGGGGTCCCTGGTGTGTGGCGGGGTCCCTGGTGTGTGGCGGGGTCCCTGGTGTGTGGCGGAGTCCCTGGTGTGTGGCGGGGTCCCTGGTGTGTGGCAAGGTCCCTGGTGTGTGTGGCGGGGTCCCTGGTGTGTGTGTGACGGGGTCCCTGGTGTGTGGCGGGGTCCCTGGTGTGTGGCGGGGTCCCTGGTGTGTGTGGCGGGGTCCCTGGTGTGTGGCGGGGTCCCTGGTGTGTGGCGGGGTCCCTGGTGTGTGTGTGGCGGGTCCCTGGTGTGTGTGGCGGGTCCCTGGTGTGTGTGGCGGGGTCCCTGGTGTGTGGCGGGGTCCCTGGTGTGTGTGTGGCGGGGTCCCTGGTGTGTGTGTGGCGGGATCCCTGGTGTGTGGCGGGGTCCCTGGTGTGTGTGTGGCGGGGTCCCTGGTGTGTGTGTGGCGGGGTCCCTGGTGTGTGGCGGGGTCCCTGGTGTGTGGCGGGGTCCCTGGTGTGTGGCGGGGTCCCTGTGTGTGTGTGTGGCGGGGTCCCTGGTGTGTGTGGCGGGGTCCCTGGTGTGTGGCGGGGTCCCTGGTGTGTGTGTGGCGGGGTCCCTGGTGTGTGGCTGGGTCCCTGGTGTGTGTGGCGGGTCCCTGGTGTGTGTGGCGGGGTCCCTGGTGTGTGTGGCGGGGTCCCTGGTGTGTGTGTGGCGGGGTCCCTGGTGTGTGTGTGGCGGGGTCCCTGGTGTGTGTGTGGCGGGGTCCCTGGTGTGTGTGTGGCGGGTCCCTGGTGTGTGTTGCGGGGTCCCTGGTGTGTGTGTGGCGGGGTCCCTGGTGTGTGTGTGGCGGGGTCCCTGGTGTGTGTGTGGAGGGGTCCCTGGTGTGTGTGGCGGGTCCCTGGTGTGTGTGGCGGGGTCCCTGGTGTGTGTGTGGCGGCGGGGTCCCTGGTGTGTGTGTGGCGGGGTCCCTGGTGTGTGTGGCGGGGTCCCTGGTGTGTGTGGCGGGGTCCCTGGTGTGTGGCGGGGTCCCTGGTGTGTGGCGGGGTCCCTGGTGTGTGTGGCGGGGTCCCTGGTGTGTGTCGGGGTCCCTGGTGTGTGTGGCGGGGTCCCTGGGGTGTGTGGCGGGGTCCCTGGTGTGTGTGGCGGGGTCCCTGGTGTGTGGCGGGGTCCCTGGTGTGTGGCAGGGTCCCTGGTGTGTGTGGGGGGGTCCCTGGTGTGTGTGTGCCGGGGTCCCTGGTGTGTGGCGGGGTCCCTGGTGTGTGGCGGGGTCCCTGG
>NW_025575818.1:0-34060 GCF_020424385.1 Procambarus clarkii
TGCATTAGGCAGTGATGTGGTGGAGGCTGACTCCATACACAGTTTCAAATGTAGATATGATAGAGCCCAATAGGCTCAGGAACCTGTACACCAGTTTATTGACAGTGGAGAGGCGGGACCAAAGAGCCAGAAATAAATCCCCGCATGGACAATTAGGTGAGTACACCAACACATCGCCTGGTGTGTTGCTTGTGGGGAGGGGGGGAGGTGGGGGACTAGTTTTGGGGGGTTGTGGGGGGTGGGGGTTTAGATCTCATTACCTCGACACATTAAAGTTGTCTAAGTTTGTAATACTTCACAGCTGGCCGCAACATCCCCCCCCCCTCCCAATAACCCGAAACATTCTCTCTCTCACCTCCCTCTTCTCTCTCTCACCCCCTCTTCCCTCTCTCACCCCCTCTTCCCTCTCTCACCCCCTCTTCCCTCTCTCACCCCCCTCTTCTCTCTCTCACCCCTCTTCTCTCTCTCACCCCTCTTTCTCTCTTTCACCCCCTCTTCTCTCTCTCACCCCCTCTTCTCTCTCTCACCCCCTCTTCTCTCTCTCACCCCCTCTTCTCTCTCTCACCCCACCCTCTCTCACCCCTTCTATCTCTCTCTTCACCCCCTCTTCTCTCTCTCACCCCCTCTTCTCTCTCTCACCCCCTCTTCTCTCTCTCACCCCCTCTTCTCTCTCTCACCCCCTCTTCTCTCTCTCACCCCCTCTTCTCTCTCTCACCCTCTTCTCTCTCTCACCCCCTCTTCTCTCTCTCACCCCCTCTTCTCTCTCTCACCCCCTCTTCTCTCTCTCACCCCCTCTTCTCTCTCTCACCCCCTCTTCTCTCTCTCACCCCCTCTTCTCTCTCTCACCCCCTCTTCTCTCTCTCACACCCCCTCTTCTCTCTCTCACCCCCTCTTCTCTCTCTCACCCCCTCTTCTCTCTCTCACCCCCTCTTCTCTCTCTCACCCCCTCTTCTCTCTCTCACCCCCTCTTCTCTCTCTCACCCCCTCTTCTCTCTCTCACCCCCTCTTCTCTCTCTCACCCCCTCTTCTCTCTCTCACCCCCTCTTCTCTCTCTCACCCCCCTCTTCTCTCTCTCACCCCCTCTTCTCTCTCTCACCCCCTCTTCTCTCTCTCACCCCCTCTTCTCTCTCTCACCCCCTCTTCTCTCTCTCCCCCCCCTCTCTCTTCTCTCTCTTGCTCATGTACTTAATAAAATTCTTCACCTGGAACAAATACGCAAAAACCGGAGAAGACAAGAGAGTGCTAACCAACAGCTGAGGCCCGACGGACCACAAGGTCGACATGCCCGTGTTTAAGCAAGGGGCAGAGAGGGTTCGCGGGCGCCACCACGGGTTAACACCTTCTCGCCCACCGCCTCCTTCATATAGCACAAAAGGGAGTAAGCCAATAAAAAGAAAATGTGACTGTTCCCCTCTAACTGGCACCTGTTACCGCCTTAATATCTCGGTACCGCCGCCTCCTCCCCCACACCTGCTTTAGGGGGGGGCCGAGTTGGGGGGGAAGGGGGGGGGACCTCACCTGGCACACCTGCCTTGAATAAAACACGTGGCATAAGCAAGACTAGAAACATTTTATGAATAACTCCAGGCGAGGGGAATTTGAGGGGTGGGTGGGGGGAGGGGGGTGAAGAAGAGGTGGATGAATATTGTTGGGGTGAGCATGGATAAGGGGAAAGGGAAGGGGGGTGGGGGGAGGCATGTGTTGATGCCTAGCCGGGAGGGGAGACAGGTGGTTGATTAAAGGATTAAAGGAAGAAAAGGGGAAGTAACAGATGTCGTCGGGTGGGGGGGATTGGGAGGGGGGTGATGTGGGGGTGGGGAAGCACATCTGGCCTCCTCCAAAATAGCCCTCGTCACCTGTCCTCCTAACCCCCATCCCCCCCCCCCCCACTTCCACAAGACTAACGAAAGATCCTGCCGAGATTCACATGGAAAATTCGGCCCGTTCATCACGGCAGGATACAAAGATGGCGGCAGGAATGGTCTGACGTTTTTTTTGGAGCGTCTATGAACGTCAGCCGCCTCGCTGACGTTTACGTACACCCAAACGTTAACCGCTACTCTCTTAGAGTCTAGAGTCCAGACTCTAGAATGTGGGTTTTCATCCATTTCAACCCCCACGTCCGCCTTTCAATTCATATTGTGCCATCCATGTACCACCCCCCCCCCCCTGTTATGATAACTAAAAAATGTGCAATATTACATTAGGTTGTGTATGATTGCAAGTAGCATTAACAAAAGGATAACTACATAACGAGAAGTAAACCACACACGTCAGAAGATGAGGAGACGACGACGACGACGACGTTTCAGTCCGTTAACAAGTCGATTGTGAGGATAACAACCTAACTATTTAATAATGTAACCCCCATCCTCCAGCCCAAGTTGTAAGTCAAACACTTGATTTAGTTCTTTGTAAGTTAAGTGTAATTTTGGGCGCATTGAGCAGACAACCAACAGGACGAATCTTCCATACAGTATAATAAACTTGGTCCTGATTCGCGAAGCAGTTACGCGAGCACTTACGAGCCTGTACGTCTTTTCTCAATCTTTGGCGGTTTTGTTTACAATTATTAAACAGTTAATGAGCTCCGAAGTTCGAGGAGGCTGTTTATAACAACGACAACAGTTGATTGTGAGGTTTTCATGCTTGTAAACTGTTTAATAAATGTAACCCAAGCCGTCAAAGGTTGAGGAAAGATGTACACGTTCGTAAGTACTTGCGTAACTGCTTCGTGAATTGGGCCCTTTGTTTTCTGACATGTAAATTCATATTATTATATATTGTGGGTTTAGGTCTAGGTTAGGTCTAGGTTAGGTTAGGTCTAGGTTAGGTCAGGTCTAGGTTAGGTCTAGGTTAGGTCTAGGTTAGGTTAGGTCTAGGTCTAGGTCTAGGTTAGGTTAGATCTAGGTTAGGTTAGGTCTAGGTTAGGTTAGGTTAGGTTAGGTTAGGTCAGGTTAGGTCAGGTCAGGTGAGGTCTAGGTTAGGTCAAGGTTAGGTCAAGGTTAGGTCAGGTCAGGTCAGGTCAGGTGAGGTCTAGGTTAGGTCAGGTCTAGGTCAGGTTAGGTTAGGTCTAGGTCAGGTCAGGTCAGGTCTAGGTCAGGTCAGGTCAGGTCAGGTTAGGTTAGGTGTTTTTGTTACGTTCATTTAGGAAGTGTTTACACTACAGGGTGAAGGCGAACGACGCACGCTCAAGTTACAGCCTGGAGCATGGTAAAGTGGACTTACAGTCCACATACTGACTTATATAGAGGTTTGTAGTCAGTATTTGACTTATACTTTGTGAACTTCTCGGCCATTTGTTTTTAGGACTGGCTCCTGAGACTGATTAATGCCTACTACTACTACTACATCATCATCATCATCATTCTCATCATCATCATCCTCATCATCCTCATCATCCTCATCATCATCCTCCTCCTTCTTCTTCTTCTTCTTCTTCTTCTTCTTGAATATCGACATTCAAATAAATAATATCTGCTTGAATAGGAGTTCTAATTAGGTTGTTAAGTTTACTTTAGGCATGTCTAACAAGTGTCTACCTCTCCTCAGTTTACTGTGAGGAGTTTTCCACTGTCATATCTACCACCTGTTCTGTCTCAAACCATGTCGAAATTTTCTTTCCTTTATCTGCCAGAGAAAACTTCAGTTTATCAACAATGTTACTAACAACATCAGCTCCTTGCAAAGATCTGTTGCAAATATTTAGGCGAATAAATAAGCTAGCCACAATGAGCAAAACCATTTTGGCTCGCCTATAACTTTACACGATACATCTTGAGATTCCTCCTTGACATTACGGCTGAAGAACAACACTTTGATATCGTATTTTAATTCAAAATACTCTCTTGACAATATTTCCTGGGAACATGTGTGTGATACATGAACATGTATTTCCAATATTACCAGCCAACATGTGTGTGATACAAGAGTGTTTCTCGGTTAAAAGTCGGCATGTGAGCATGGAGTGTCAACAACCTGACGCAGCACGTTGCCAAAGTGAAGTTATATCTTTACTGTGGTATGACTCACTGCTTTTAGCTCAGTATTGGCAGTGTCTTAGAAGCTAGAGCCTGCATATGCATCACGCAGTGCAAATGTTTCATCATACTGTTAACAACTTTAATTATTTTGTATTTAAAATCTGACTGACTGCCTAGCATGGCCGGAGCTCCATCTGTTGTGGCAAACACAAGAATGATATCATTGTAGCCCAGCTGCTTCGATGAAAGGATTGACTATTGAAAACAATATCTACAGCTGTAGTTGAAGCTTCGAGAGACTGACAACAATGAAACTCTGCCTTAAAACCATCGTCTTTTGTGCATCTCGTGAATGTCAACAATTGATCACAATCACCTACGTCTGTAGTTTCATCCAGCTGGATAGCAAATATACCTGAGGCAGGCTGTTATAGTCTGTGAAACAACCTGGTCTGTAACATCTATGGCTATGTCAGATATACTTTGCTTGTCAGTGTGTTGAGTTGATTACCATAATTGTTCCCCCAGCCTAATGGTGACTGTGTCTTTGGTATATGGCAGGATCACCGTCTCTCCAATGGAGTGAAGGTTTCTTTCTGTTGATCAGTCCTCAGTGTAATTACATACGATCCAGGAACAGCGGCTTGGTTTTCCTGACTGATCCACCAGTCTTAAGACGAACAACATCACAATTCCTGCGCTTGAAATAGTCCATATCCTTCTCTTTCAATTCTTGGTGACAACCCTTCATGTGTCGCTGAAACAAACTATAGCCCCTACCCCTTATTATTAATCCCCGGTGTACCCCCTTTCCCCTTAGGGAAAGGGGGGGGGAAGGGGGCTTACCCCCTGGCTGAACACGTATTGCTCTAGACTTAAAAACAAAGATCATTTGCTAAAACTAAAGTCCGTATTTGGAGAGTGAAAGGCCAGTAACATAAAGTTACAGTAACATAAAGTTACTGGCCGCTTTCTTTGATTACCTTAGTGAACACAAAAGTGGGAGGGACATTCCAAAGATTCCTCTCACGATACAAGACGTTAGAGGGTCGCCAGGCGGGCACGGTGGCGTCCTCTCCCCCCCCCCCAACGTTGGTCAATATTTGCCTGCAAGACTTGGTCGTGGTGAAGCTCATGTCGCGTACACATGGCGTCCCCTTCACCGACGACCTTCTTCTCACACCAAGCAAATATTAGTGGCCTTGGTTTAATGGGTTATGACTGTTTTCATATATTTTTACCGATAATGTGATGACCTGTGGGGCTGAATAGTGACTTGTGGTCTGCTAGTGATATTGTCACCATTGCATGTGCATCATCAGCAACACTCCCCCACCCACGTGTGCTGCTTTCCTTCTTTGCAATCACTTGGAAACACTGCCTGTCCTGCCATCTTTGTGCCCTCCCTCTCCATCACTGTAATAACCAGTTAGCAGTCTCCGTGGTGTAGTGGTAAGACACTCGCCTGGCGTTCCGCGAGCGCTTTGTCATGGGTTCGTATCCTGGCCGGGGAGGATTTACTGGGCGCAATTCCTTAACTGTAGCCTCTGTTTAACGCAATAGTAAAATGTGTACTTGGATGAAAAAACGATTCTTCGCGGCGGGGATCGTATTCCAGGGACCATAGGATTAAGGACTTGCCCGAAACGCTACGCGTACTAGTGGCTGTACAAGAATGTAACAACTCTTGTATATATCTCAAAAAAAAAAAATATCTCAAAACCAGCAGCTGTAGTGCCTGTACCTTCTCCAGGAGTTTCTGTGGGTCGAGTTTGAAGGGAAAGGTGGGAGGGAGGGGGGGGGGAAGGGGGAAGTCATTGTGGTTTAAAGAGGGAGGGGAGGGGTGGGAGGGTTGAGGGTCATCTTGGCTTGAGTGTGAGAGAGATCTGCATATAGCTCTTTTGCGTTCGAATTATTGTTGTCCTCTTGTTGAGGTCACTGACGAAGGTTTCCCCCGGTGTGCGTACCTCAGGTCAAGCGTGCGTTCCCTTGTCGTAGCTACTATATGTAAATTCGTTGTTAACATTTTCAACTAATTAGGATTCAAAATAATTGTATCATTTTGACACAATGAGCAACGAATCTGTGACGCTGGCAGGTGGGGTAAACTCACCTGTGTTCGCATGAATATTCATGCTGAGGATGAATGAATGATTCATCTGAGGAGAGCAGAGCCTCTCATACTTATTGTGTATGTGATGATGTGACCATCACACACATGATCATCATCTGTGTGATGATGTGATCATCACACACATGATCATCATCTGTGTGATGATGTTATCATCACTCAGTGATAACCTGACGCCATACCTGTCACTATTGACGAAGTTCACACGATATGGGAGACGTAGAAGCCAAGACAGAGGTCAAGCATGCCTCCATAGACATGTGTGTGGCTTCAAGGTCAAACGGCACTGCACATCACAGTCGTTAAGGCTCATTGTGTTGGTGTCAGGTGTGTACCAAGTTCAGCAAGCCAGGTATGTGAGGGGTCAGCATGCTATAGTGTGGGAGGCGGGACAACACGACTCTTCCCACTGTCCTCATCAAACGCACTACCAATATGGCGCCCGAGGTCCCCATGCGCTTCATCCACCTCTTGATTTGTTTCTCCAGATATTGTTCATCCATTCTACCCCAGAAGTGTGCTGTGTGGCGCACCTGTCTCCGCTACAAGTGCCTCTGGGAGTTTGTAACATTTGCTGATGTAGACTTGACCAAATGTAAACTCTGTCAGCAGCACTATACTTTGCGTCATTATATAATGAAATGTGAAAAAAAAATCGCGGAATTCAGAGATAACACCATCAATGGTGTCCAAGAAATGTGTAAGTACTTCATTCATAATGATGTACTGCCCGGGAATCTTAGCCAAGTATCCAACGTTTGCTGACTGTAGGTGCAGCCTGCACATGACTGTAAAGCTGCCGCCCAGTTGGGTGTGTGGAGCACATGACTGTAAAGCTGCCGCCCAGTTGGGTGGATGTGGAGCACATGACTGTAAAGCTGCCGCCCAGTTGGGTGGGTGTGGAGCACATGACTGTAAAGCTGCCGCCCAGTTGGGTGGGTGTGGAGCACATGACTGTAAAGCTGCCGCCCAGTTGGGTGGGTGTGGAGCACATGACTGTAAAGCTGCCGCCCAGTTGGGTGGGTGTGGAGCACATGACTGTAAAGCTTCCGCCCAGTTGGGTGGGTGTGGAGCACATGACTGTAAAGCTGCCGCCCAGTTGGGTGGGTGTGGAGCACATGACTGTAAAGCTTCCGCCCAGTTGGGTGGGTGTGGAGCACATGACTGTAAAGCTGCCGCCCAGTTGGGTGGGTGTGGAGCACATGACTGTAAAGCTGCCGCCCAGTTGGGTGGGTGTGGAGCACATGACTGTAAAGCTGCCGCCCAGTTGGGTGGGTGTGGAGCAGGACTAGTAACACTGACTAATCATAGATGTAAAGTGCTTTGTATAGTGACGGTTGTGAGCCTCTTGTTGAATCACTTGTGATATGAAAAGATTACTGATATATATATATATATATATATATATATATATATATATATATATATATATATAATATAATATAATATATTTGTGTAAATGGTTGTGAGTGTGTATATAAATGTGTATGGCTACACAACCAACAATTGTGTAGATTGTCTCTCCTAACAATCTTCACAAAATTGTCATTTGCTTAGCTAAATGAACTGTGGGGTTCAGTCCCTTATGTGCCTCTGTAACCCTTTCCACCACCACCCACGGGATGGGTATAGGGTGCATAATAAAGAAATAAAGAAATCTCAGTGTTCATCTCCTGTCTACCGAGCTCCGGCGTTGTGTGTAGTGCTCCTTTTTTTTTTTTTTTTTTTTTTTTTCCTTCATCATTCACTCTAGGTGTTCTTCAATACTTACTGTTTGTTCTACACGCTATATGGCTCAGGGTCCCGAGGAGGCCTGGGCAATGACCGGGCCGCGGGGACGCTAAGCCCCGAAATCAACACAAGGTTGGGGTGTGTGTTACGTTGATAACAAAAGCAATATTGTGTCAGTTGAACTGTTAGAACATATTCGTAATGGAATATACGTAAACTTTGCAATGTGAACTTTCACTAACTTTGCAGGACTAGCGAGTCTAAATGGATTCAAAGAACAGCCGCTCGTATTAAAATGATGGGACTGCACGATGTATATACAGATGAATGAGTACAGCACTTCCTTCCACCCTGGCAGATAGTACCTTTAGACCTCCTGACCCCTGCATACCCCACCAAGAAACTAATCACAAGCAACCCTCATGCTCAGCTTGCTGCTAAATTAAGCACCATAGAACACATTCACAATATACAAACTAAAAACAACATCGCACAGACCATAAACGCTGACGGATCACTCAATACAGCAACAGGGAGGGCAGGAAGTGCTGTTACTGCTCATCAGCCCGATGGCAGCACAATTCAAAATAATATATCAGCTAGTAACTGGGCCTCCATAATGCAAGCTGAGTTGGTAGTAATACTGGTAGCACTCGAAATTATTGACAATACTGAAGTAAACAGCTTAATTATTTCCGACTCCCTTTCCTCACTACTGGCAATAAATAGTTTGCAATCAAATATTAACGTGCTTGTCTCGGAAGCCAGACATAGATATATAAGCATATTTAGCAAGAGGGTAAATATTAAAATGTTGTGGATTCCTTCTCACATTGGCCTGCAGGAACATGATAAAGTTGACGCTCTTGCTAAGGTTGCAGTAAATAGAGACAGTGTTGAACGGAATCTTGAGTTGTCAAATAGGTACCTTAAAGGTGTATTAAGACCTCTTTTGGATGTATTTGAAGAAATCAAAACAGTGCAAACTGGAGCTAGCAGGTCCATTGTTCATCACAATGAAATGTGTGAAGTAAAACATGTGTATGGGGCAAGTAACATAATCAGACTAACAGACGTTGTCACAGCTCGAATAAGACTTGGCAACAAGTATCTCTGTCAGTTCGGCTTGGATAGGGATCTAGATGAAGTAAAGTGTAAAGTGTGTGGACAAAGACAGGGACACACACTCGAACATTATTTCTTGAACTGTAATAAAATTGAGCCATTTAGAGATAAATCTAAACTCACGTTGCATGAAATGGCAAACCATCTTATTACTTAGGATAAAATACCTGAAATCCTTGCACTGTATCCATAGTTCGCTTCCGGTAGATAAACGACATAAGAGATTAAGGAACAAGTAGTGTGTTGTAAAGACTAATAATAACAAACAGTAGCTCTCCAATGACTGTAATATCTCCATTGCTCAAACAATTATGTATTAGCAACAGACCTACCATTAATTTAAAACAAAAATGCATAGTAATTAACTGTAAATATATAGCTCTTGAAATAGAACATTCTCTGTAACTAGCTGACATTGTAATTATAAGGTGTGAAGGATAGATGAATTTGTTAAAGTAATAATCTCCGTTGAAGTCTGATAAAGACTTTTTGTGTCATGTGTAATCCTTTTTGCGCTACCGCTCACAGGATGAGCATGGGGTGCACAATAAACTAGCCGCCTCCGGTGGGTAACAACGTTCCCCTCTACCCGTGCTGTGTTATTCTGAGTTGCTGAGGTGTTCCGCATTGATTAGGTGTTCCATGTCTCCACTCTTGTCTCTTCTTGTCTCCCCTCTTTTCTACCCTATGGTCTCCCCTGTTGTCTCCCGCCTTGTCCCCTCTCCCCTCGTGCCGTAGAACTCCCCTATTTCATATATTTATCCTTGAGAGTCTTCGTGGTCGTGTGGTGAGAATGACTTTTCCTTTGCTTTCTGTTCCTCCTTTTTTCCCCTGGTGATGTGAAAAGGAATATTTTCAACTATTTTTTTTATTTACCCTCTTCTCTTTTGTCTTTCATTAATTTCCCGACCCGTGGTGTTCCCTCGTGGTGCCCCGTCTATATCTTGTTCCCCTCCTCCCCCTCACCCTCCCCCTTCCCCCCCTCACCCTTCCCCCCCTCACCCTCCCCTCCCCCCCTCCTACTCGCCACAGTCTCTCTCCTGCGGTGTCAACAAACCTCAACTCCCACATGACTCTGCACTACGATGACAACAAATCTACCGCACACAAACCATCGCCAGCACATTCCCAGGTTCTATTCCCTCGGCCTCCGCCCCAAAAAGTGGCGTGGATGCATTGCTAATTTAAAGGTAGATGGAGCGGTAAATTGGGCCGCGTTTGGTCATGTGTGTGTGTGTGTGTGTGTGTGTGTGTGTGTGTGTGTGTGTGTGTGTGTGTGTGTGTGTGTGTGTGTGTGTGTGTGTGTGTGTGTGTGTGGGAAAATACACGGTAATCAAACTTCAGTCGATGGGTGAATAGCTCCAGGAGTTTGTTTTCCGATTTGGGAGCCTTGTGTGTGTGTGTGGGGGGGGGGGGGGGGGGTATGGAGGTGAGATGGGGTGTGTGATGGGGGGGTTATTCACCTAGTTGTTGTTGTGCTTGCTTTGGCTGTTTAGCCCCGCCTTTCATCTGCCACTCAACTGAACAGGTTCCTGAGCCTATTGGGCTCTTATCATTACGTTTGAAACTGTGTATGGTGTCCGCTTCCACCACGTCAATTTCCTAGTGCATTCCAACTGTTAACTACTTTGACAGTTTAACAATTCTTTCTTTCAATTATTTCAATTCTTTCTTTCAATTGCCCGAAACGCTATGCGTACAAGTGGCTTTAGGTATTGTATGTATTAGCTCTATCTTTAAATCCAACATTGTTTGTAACTCATCTGCAATGTATGTACCTTTACCTGAATAAAGAATCTAATCTAAATCTAATTTAATGTCTCTGTGGCTCATTTGGGTACTGAGTTTCCCCTGGGTCCTCCCTAGAGCAGGTACCACCCGTGCAAAATAGTAAGTTTGTATCTTCTCTATTAATTCATCTGAAACTTTTGTATGTGATGATCATGTCTTCCCCGAACTCTTTTGTCTTCCTGCGACGTGAAGTTAATTCCCGAAGTCTTTTTCCGCGTAACTCATTCCTCTCTGTTCTGGGACTAGTCTGCTGGCATACCTATGAACTGTTTCTAACCTGTCTTGTGTTTCGAACTTCTTCTATTTTCAGACCATCTCTGATTGCAAAGGTCAAGGCTAGAGTAATACACTTGCAGAGGTTAACAAGGAAGCACATAGATGCGAGAGCAGCAGCAACACACACACACTGAGGCCAACGTGTTGAGGCCATCCACCTCCAGGTAGATAGCCTCCATTAGAGAGGTGTTGCAGAGATCATGGTTCTTCTGGACCATGAGAATCTCCCACACAACACCGAGGCACGGAGGATCTCGTCGCATTTATTAAGTATAAATAGACTTAGCGTCATTTACTAAGACATGCAAAGGCAGTTGCCGTATCTGTATGGGAGAAGTCTTCACTGAAACCCTGAATTGTATAACAAGTTTATTTACACGAAAACTTACCTCTATTACACTTGGGCTTTCTTGACTGGTTGGGATCATATAAGTAATCCGGATTACTTATATGAATTTATGTCCGGTTAATTGGACATAGGATAGTCCAATTAACCGATAGTGGTTCTGAAAGAATAGACTCACTCCATACTAATGAAAACCCAATTCATAAATACTGCTTCTATCATTGAAATTATCAAAGAGACTGATGGAGCTCTAATCAGATGATTGGGTTTTCATATGCATTTGGAATCAATAACACACTATGATGTAAATGGGACATTAACACATACAGACATGTTGTTGAGCTGTGTGTGTGGTGTATGTGATCTTGGACTCTCATCACTGTCCTCAGCGACACTGAAGGCAGCTATCTGAGCCGCCTCCACTCAGGCCCATGAGGTGTCCACCGACTGTCCTCGCATCTCGGTCCCTCACCTGTTGCAGGAGTTCACTGAGGGATATTACCACACACACACACTAATAACACTGAAGCCATAAGGTTCAAGTCAGAGTGTTGTACCCTTGACTGTTCTCAGTCTCACTCGCACACTTCTGCCGTCACTGCCAGTGGTATGAACCCGCTGGTGCTCTTCACACTTCACGTGGTATGAGCAAGGATTTAACTGGTAAGATGTCGTGTCTGGAGGCGTCGATGACAAGATCCGAGGCTCGACTCAGAAACATGTGACGGTAGAGATTCTCAAAGGCGACAGGTGAATACAGCTCACCTGCTTCATGGAGTGAAATATGGTTCACACCTTTCCCTACCTGTTACCCACTACTACCCACTAGGAAGGAATTTCACACAACCAGGGCAAGTGGCTGCCCAACATGGAGTAACCACTTTGCTCTCCTACCTTCCCATAGGCCACTCTGAAAGTCCCCAAGTCAGGGGACTGTCAAGAATGTCATGTGGAGGCATCGATGACCGAGAGGCCTCTTTCAAAGGGGTTTTGTTTAGTGTCAGGAGAATTTTCCATGAGCAAGTTGGAGCTCATTCCACATTGGGTATGTGGGCCTCTGGGCCGCTCTAAGCAAAAGCCTAGTGGACCAAACTCTCACAAGTGGGGAGTAGAACTCCTAGAACCCCCATCAACCAGGTATCAACCAGGTAAGTTGGCAATCTCCTTGCTTTAAAAGTATATTATTTATTCAGTCTTCGGGCTGGTGTTGGTAAGGGTCACATGTTTATCAGTAATGTTTTCATGACTCTTAATTCTGTTTTGTGTCTTTCATGACTCTTAATTCTGTTTTGTGTCTTTCATGACTCTTAATTCTGTTTTGTGTCTTTCATGACTCTTAATTCTGTTTTGTGTCTTTCATGACTCTTAATTCTGTTTTGTGTCTTTCATGACTCTTAATTCTGTTTTGTGAGCCGGGGAGAAGAAACGCCTGGTGAATATTTTACTAGCAGGTATTGGTAATGTAGTGCTGGCTGTTTTGTCTGAGGTTGCATAGTGGCTCACCTTCCTTTTAATGGTCTCTTCAAGATCACGGCTAGAGTATCCATTATATACTGGGACCGAGTATACTAGGCCTTACTGTACCGAGTTCCACGTCACCCTGCTTCCATCTGGAGCTGTGTGTGAGGGCGCAGATGGCATAGACATTGACAACACTCTGCGTGTACCTATCAGGGCACTCACTTCTTGCATTAAGGCACATTCCCATGTTGGTTTCTTTAGTGTAGACAGCATTGTGAAAGCCACCAAATTCCTTTCCGAGACTTACAACTAGGAAAGGTGTATATACCTCCATCCTCAATCTCGTAAGTGAACCTTAACACTGAACTTCGCTCGAATGCATCGTTAAACTGTAGCAAGTGCTCAGTATCAGGTACCAGCTGCAGGAATATATCATCTACGTACCTACACCAGATGTTCGGTTTTAAGCCCATGTCAACAAGGACTTTCTGTTCGATTTTTTCCAATGTAAAAATTAGCAATATGACACCAAGGGGGGAAGTGACAAAAAGAAAACGGAAAGAGTGGAAAAAGAGAAAGGGTTGATAATTTATTGTATATGATGTTTACTTCAGTCCACCCTAAGAACACACAGAAGCACTTATACAATACAATACAATACAATTTTATTTAGGTAAGGTACATACATACAATAAATATTTACAAGGATTGTTTGACTTATAGGTAGAGCTAGTACATACAATGCCTAAAGCCACTATTACGCAAAGCGTTTCGGGCATACTTCTCTTAGAGCGAGGCTGAGAGAGACAGAGACAGAGTGGGAGAGGGAGAGAGAGGAGAGAGAAGAGTAGTAGTGAGGTAGAGGGTTGGCGGCGCCAGTGAAGATTTACGACCGAGGAAAGTTCCTGGCTCACTTCATATAATCGACATGTGGCTGTAACACCCGTTGAAGAGGCCAAGAGTATGTGGGATCAGCATATCCCCTCGGGCCGCTAGCCCGCTCTTTTACTGTTATGAGACCTGCAGCCCAGGGATTTATATTGAGTGTCTGGGGGGATGGGTAGGGTGTTTGGATACCAATATGTCGGGTTTATATATATTTTTGTGCATGAGAGTATAGGATCTTCACCGCCGGAAGAGGATTTGTCGCATAGAGATGGGGGAAGTTGGGAGGGGATGGGGGGGGGGGAGAGTACGTATTGGAGAGAGTGTCATCTCTTAGGGTAAAATGGGTTATGCTTTGTCTGAGTGAAAAGGGGGGGGGGAGCAGTCCGGGGGTCCGAAAAGGGGGCCCATGATGGGCCGGTGGTGGTGGTGGAGGTGTGTGGCGGCCTCATGACAGTTATGGGTGTGGTGGAGCGCATGTTTGTAACGCACAATGGTCATAAAATAGTTTTATCCTCATTATTGTTCTTCTGTCATGCGCTGACCCAATTCGTCCTGACTGACCTCTCTACCTCCTCATCCTCACCCCTTACCTGCTCATCCTCACCCCTTACCTGCTCATCCTCACCCCTTACCTCCTCATCCTCACCCCTTACCTGCTCATCCTCACCCCTTACCTCCTCATCCTCACCCCTTACCTGCTCATCCTCACCCCTTACCTGCTCATCCTCACCCCTTACCTCCTCATCCTCACCCCTTACCTGCTCATCCCCATTCTTGCCTCTTCTCCCCCCATCCTTTTCTACCCCTTCCCCTCAAAACCCATTCCCCCCCCCCCTCATATATTCTTCTCCTTCCCTCACTCCTCCTCTTTCAGCTTCGGGTATTCCTAAGAAGCGAGACAAGCAGTATTCACCCTGTACACATTATTCCCTGCCACATTAAGAACAGCTTTTTATAATGTACTCTATATACATAGAGTACATGTTAGCCTTATATCGGGGTCCTTTATCCACTTCAGGGTCGAATTGCTGACCCTTCCCAGGATGCAATCCCATAACAAGCAGACTGAACTCCTGGGGTATCTATTTACTGCTAGGTGGACAGGAGCATGATGTGATTGGAAACGCGCCCAACCATTTCTATCCCGCTCGGGATTCGAACCCGGAATTCTCGATTGTGAGTCGAGAACAAACCCGACCATACTACCGGGACCCTGAGTAGTATAATTAGTAGTAATATAATTTCTGAGTATAACTAATTTGACTAAAATTTGGATAACATAAAGCCCCCCCCCCCTAGTACGGAGCCGGTCGGCCGAGCGGACAGCACGCGGGACTTGTGATCCTGTGGTCCCGGGTTCGATCCCAGGCGCCGGCGAGAAACATTGGGCAGAGTTTCTTTCACCCTATGCCGCTGTTACCTAGCAGTAAATAGGTACCTGGGTGTTAGTCAGCTGTCACGGGCTGCTTCCTGGGGGTGGAGGCCTGGTCGAAGACCGGGCCGCGGGGACACTAAAGCCCCGAAATCATCTCAAGATAATCTCAAGATAGTAGTAGCAGAGGAGGTGGGGGGAGGGGCCGGAAATATTACATGTGACATTTGTTTACCGGAGAATATTGCTTACCACACGCAATCAAAGCAAGGAAACTTAAGGAAACTTAAGGAAACTTAAGGAAACTTAACAACTTCCAGATTTAAGGGCCAAGAAGTCAATAGTCCTGAAGAGACTCGATGAATCACTGATGATCTCCGTGAAAACATTCGCCAAGACACAAAGGCCAGAAATGCCTGGGCCATAGTAGAAGTAACTATTAAGTCCAACACGCGATCCATAATGAAAGACAGTTAATTCCACGGAACCAAGAGGCATTCCCTTGCTCATACTGCCACGTGAGCACACTCATCACTTGCAACATTGAGCTGCAAGAATACTTAAATAGAAAGCAACGCTGGACACGCTATGAGTATCGTCACATAGCTTTAAACTGCCCTCAGAAGGATGGCAAAGGTTCTGAATGGGATCACCAGGGTGTGGACAGTAGTAAATAATGTCAACATTTCAACGCGAGGCCCCAAATCATCCAACATCCAAGCAGCAGCAGCAGCAGCAGCAGCAGGAACAGCAGCAGCAGCAGGAACAGCAGCAGCAGCAGGAACAGCAGCAGCAGCAGCAGCAGCAGGAACAGCAGCAGCAGCAGCAGCAGCAGGTATAGCGACATGCACACTAGGTACGTGATGGACCATCTTGCTTCACAAAAAGGAAGAAGTAGGAACAAACGTGAAGATTATCCACAGAGGTAACCAGTCAATGAAATAATGCAGTACACTGTACTAAGCTGGACCCTGCACAGAGCAAGGAAGCTGAGCAACTTATATAGATATATATAAACTTTGACATAATACTTAATAATAGCCAAGGACAAAAGAAAGGAGAGAAGATTCTCTCCTTCATTTTGTATTCAACTACAAAACCTATTAGGCCAACAGAGCTGACCAGGCCAATGAAGGAGCAGCAATGGCTGTCAGGAGAAATTGACTACACCAAACCCTGGATAATTTCCACGGGAACGTGCTGGCTATTGAACTCCAACCGACAGAAAGTACGATCTTTATTAGGACGTGTTGCCAACCACCATGACCCCCCCCCCACCCTCCCATTACCTGTATCAGGACACTACGGAAGAAATAGACGCGCCCATTACATTTTTATCTAATTCAAATTGCCATTTCTCGAAACATGTCTTCATTTGTTTTGACTTTTCTCATTAATGTTTCTAATAAGTATTGCATGTGGACTAATTCTGTCTATGTAGCTATGCTTGGGTTATTTTTTATTTCACGTGCTATACAGATTGGGCAAGATTGGGTGCGGGGAATTGTGAATGATGTCACCCCATTTTGCACCGATTAATTACTCTCCCCCCATCTCTCTCTCTCTCTCCCCCCCCATCTCTCTCTCTCCCCCCCCCATCTCTCTCTCCCCCCCCATCTCTCTCTCTCCCCCCCCCATCTCTCTCTCTCCCCCCCCCCATCTCTCTCTCCCCCCAACCTCTCACCACCACCTATACCCCTCCACCCAGCACCCCCATGATATATTACCTCCCCTCGCCACCACAACCAACCCTCTCCCCCTGTTGAGGTGTTGTACCACCTCCTCTCCCCCTGTTGTACCACCTCCTCCCCCTGTTGTACCACCTCCTCCCCCCTGTTGTACCACCTCCTCCCCCCTGTTGTACCACCTCCTCCCCCCTGTTGTACCACCTCCTCCCCCCTGTTGTACCACCTCCCCCCCCCTGTTGTACCACCTCCCCCCCTGTTGTACCACCTCCTCCCCCCTGTTGTACCACCTCCCCCCTCCCTGTTGTACCACCTCATCCCCCACTTCCACCACCTCCGTTGCACCGCCTCATTCGCCCTCCGTTAAGCCAAACTTGGCCCCAAACTACAATCGTTTCGGGGCACTCTGTTTTAACATTAGCCGAAGCTGGTTTAATCTTGGCGAGATATAATTAAATACACTAAACTTGTGGTAAAGTTCCTGAGAGAGATGGGGAGGGAGGAGCCGGTAGGGGGTAGGAGGGGGGGATAGGGTGGGGGTCGACAGGGGGTTGGGTAGGGATGGAAGGGGGAGTTATGGCGGGGGGTGGAAGGGATAGGGAGGGGTAGAGGACAAAGAGGGGGGGGGGGGTAAGATTTACCCGGGAGGGGTAGACAGAAGCTATTCATCTTGATGAGCAAGATGGGACAGACTGGCCTGGGGTAAAGTAGGGGATGGGGGTTAGGATACTTCGGCTATATTAGGGTAAGATACATAGGCAATATTAGGGTAAGCTTAAAAGGCCAAGGTCAGGTAGGTTACGGCTAGGTGGGACAGGTTGGCTGGGTAATACTAAGTCGGGGAGGGTTAGCATTGCTTAGATTAATTTGGACAGAGCTGTGCTTGGCTAGGCCACCCGGGGTTAGAGTGGGTTGGTAAATAATTTTTTTTACCCTTAAAGGTGAGTTGGAATGCATGAAATTTGAGTTTAGTCTGATGGCTTGCTGGCAAGCTAGGTTTTGTGTAGCTGACACACTCTTTTCTGGCATTTCACTTTTACTGGCTTTCACTCCTACTGGCCTTTTGTCCAACCACTTGGGTCGGACGGTAGAGCGACGGTCTCGCTTCTTGCAGGTCGGCGTTCAATTCCCGACCGTCCAAATGGTTGGGTACCATTCCTTCCCCCCCGTCCCATCCCAAATCCTTATCCTTACCCCTTCCCAGTGCTATATAGTTGTAATGGCTTGGCGCTTTCCCCCTAATAGTTCCGTTTCTACTGACTTTTTGTGGCTTTCTTGCTGTGTGTGGCTGACGGACTCGTTAGAACACAAGAACTAGGGAATACCACAGGAGACCTGTTGGTCCCTACTAGGCAGGTTACGTTACGAGTCCCTCTTCTCACACACGTACCTATACAGTCTATACTCTTCGGACTAGTTAAACAACCTGTCTCAATAATGCTAGCTGGCAGTCCATTCCACTCGTAAACAACACTACCCTTAGCTGGTACTTCCCTATTTCCCCAAGTCTATATATTTCTTTAGTATCCACTCACTGTTGTTGGTTTTGGCCTTGTTACACCTCACAGGTGATGTGAACATTATACACCAACATTATACACCAACATTATACACCAACTTTATGCACTGCAATCTTCCAACTAGTAAGCATGCCACCGAGCTTCGGGAAAAGTTCCTGGAAGCACCAATCATTCCTATCGTATTTAAGCGTCTTCAAGTTAGTTGACAACGATAGTAAAGATCATGTTCAATATCTGAAGTTCAGTAAGGCGTGAAAGGCTACGGACGAAGATCCAGGTGCATCAGAGGAAGCATTACTAAACTGGAACAGGGCCTGGAAGACGGTGAGAGTCCAGCAGAAATGAGGCCGGATGGCTGGCACTAGTGTTGTGCCGCAGGGCTCTGTGCGGGGCCCACTTGGTATTCCTAATTGACATCAAAGGCCTGGATACTGAAGTGACACAAAGATGGCGTGTATTGAGTAGAAAATAAAACTGTGAACGGCAAAGAGACTTCATCAAACTCCAGTGCTGGACGGAGAAGTAGCAAATGTGCTTTAAGTTTGAGATGTGAAAATTCCTTAACGTAGTGAAAGAGAGTGATGGTATATACCGCATCAAAACTGCCGTCACGGGTAGATAACATTGTGAGAGACTTGGGAGTCTCTCTCTAAATTAGCAGCGATCCGAGGCTGTGATGACATGCATCAATGATCAAACTAAAGCACTACTGGAATTTTTAAGTATCAGTAATTGAACCACTAAAATCATTCTTCAGCTATATCTAGTAATGTGGAGGTCCCACTTGGCCCACGCTATGCAGTTCTGGTCGCCGTGATACAGATTGGATATAGACGCTATAAAGCAAATACAGAGAAGGATGTCAAGGCTCATACCTGGTATCAGGCTCTTTCCTACGTAGACAGATAGTAGTGTCTATGTCAGTGTGGCCTATTTGAACGCATGTCTTAGTAAACCCATGTAGCTGACTGAGCTCCTGTCTTAACTTCTCATAATCTGCATTTCGAAAATCGGAAACAGATTTTGCGAAGCTCTTCCAGGTGATACCGGAACTTTCTGTGACCACTATTACCCCAGATCGTTACCCGTTTCCATATTGTTAATCAGAGTGTCTATATTTATCAGGACGAAATCTAGTAAATGATATTTTGGTTGGGTCAAGTGGTTATCTTGAGTAAGTAACATTGTGTGACTGGAAGCCATCTTGGATCGCTTCCAGGTATTCTGTTGTGTCTTTCCTGTTTGTGATGTCAAACGCCCAGCTTATTTGTGTGGCTGACACTCATGCTGGCCCTTGTGTGGCTGACACTCATGCTGGCCCTTGTGTGGCTGACACTCATGCTGGCCCTTGTGGCTGACACTCATGGCCCTGGCCCTTGGCTGACACACTCATGCTGGCCCTTGTGGCTGACACTCATGCTGGTTGCTGACACTCATGCTGGCCCTTGTGTGGCTGACACTCATGCTGGCCCTTGTGTGGCTGACACTCATGCTGGCCCTTGTGTGGCTGACACTGGTTGGCTTGAGTTATTAGATAACATCTCAAAGTTAATATCAAAATCGTTGTGTGCTATTGTCAACAGATCAATGAGATGGATCTTGTATTATTAAGATCAGTCAACAGCCTCCAGGGAAGCTGCGTCACAACTGACGCTGGGGTAGAGGAGACGACGTCTTAGACGTGAACTGCAACAGCCGCATTCAGGGGTAACTTGTAGCCACCTTTGGAACTAAGACATCAAGAGAAATACAACAAGAGGGGCACATTAATAAACGTGTATTATAGTAACTCCTTTTCCCTCCTCCACTCCCCTTCCCTGTATTGTATGATTTCCTCCTACCTCTTCTCTGTCTCTCGTGTGTGTGTGTGTGTGTGTGTGTGTGTGTGTCTCTCTCTCTCTCTCTCTCTCTCTCTCTCTCTCTCTCTCTCTCTCTCTCTCTCTCTCTCTCTCTCTCTCTCTCTCTCTCTCTCTCTCTCTCTCTCTCTCTCTCTCTCTCTCTCTCTCTCTCTCTCTCTCTCTTTCTCTCTCTTTCTCTCTCTTTCTCTCTCTCTCTCTCTCTCTCTCTCTCTCTCTCTCTCTCTCTCTCTCTCTCTCTCTCTCTCTCTCTCTCTCTCTCTCTCTCTCTCTCTCTCTCTCTCTCTCTCTCTCTCTCTCTCTCTCGTTTTCTTTCCTAATTTCTTCTGTCTCTCTCTTCTCTCTATCTCTCTCTCTTGTATCTCATCTCCATCTCTCTCCAATATTCCTCCTCTCTCTCTCTCTCTCTCTCTCTCTCCTTTCTCTTTCGTGCTCTCCCCTAATCTTTCTCTCATATTGTATCCCTGCCTCTCTCTCTCTCTCTCTCCTCCTTCTCTCTCTCTCTTTCTCTTCCTCTCTATCTCTCTCTCCTCTCTCCCTCTCCCTCCTCCCTCTCTCCTCTCCTCTCCCTCTCTCTCCCTCTCTCTCCCCTCCTCCCTCTCTCTCTCTCCCCTCTCTCCCCCTCTCCTCTCCCCCCCTCTCTCCCCCCTCTCTCCTCTCCCTCTCCCTCTCTCTCTCTCTCTCCCTCCTCTCTCTCTCTCCCCTCTCTCTCCCCCTCTCTCCCTCTCTCCCTCTCTCTCCCCCCCCTCTCCCCCCCTCCCCCCCTCACGGACACTCGCGGTACTCCATCGTATAATATTCGCTGGTAAAATGCTGATAAACGCGGATTGAAGTGACAAGTGCTGGTGCTGCCGGACACACGGAGAGGGACGGGAAGAGACGGGAAGGAAGGGGGGGGGGGATGGGAAGGATGGGGGGGGGGTAGAGAAGGATGAGAAGAAAAAAGAGGCTATAAAAGGGAAAGCAGCGTTTATACTCCTCCTTTATCTTAAATGCAGGGGGGGCCTGACGGCCGAGTGGACAGCGCTCAGGATTCGTAATCCTAGGATCCGGGGATCGATCCCCGGCGAAGGCGGAAACAAATGTGCAAAGTTTCGTTCACCCGGATGCCCCTGTACACCTAGAAGTAAATAGGTACCTGGGAGTTAGACAGCTGCTACGGGCTGCTTCCTGGGGGAGGGGGGGTTTGTATGTGGAAAAAAATTGTTTGATAGACAGTTGATAGCTAGCCGAAACAGTCCGAGCTCAACCCCCTGCTAATACAACTAGGTGAATACAACTAGGTGAATACAACTAGGTGAATACAAGTAGGTGAATACATGTTTTTTTCTATCTCCTTATCTCCCTGCCCCCAGCGACCTGGGGGACAGGCGAGGGTGTGACATGTGCCACGCCCTTCCCCCTCTATCCTGGTCAGAGGATAGCATCCAAACTAAGGGTCTCATGTTATTGTGGGAGACAGAAAGACGTGTCCACTCCGGGTTTAAAGCTTCCTGTTGGGGGGAACACGAACCGAAATTATCAATGTAATGTGATTTTAGGACGAGTGTTTGGTGTGTGGGTCAAGGAATGGTGCCCAACCACTTGGACGGTCGGGGATTGAACCCCGACCTGCATGAAGCGAGACCGTCGCTCTACCGTCCACCCCAAGTGGTTGGACGGGGGAAAAGGGGGGTGGGGGGAGGTGGGTTGTTGAGGGGGGGAGTATGTATGAAGTACTCATACACAATTCACTCACCACCATACACCGGGTTCCTCATGAGTAATTCACTCACCAGCCGGTCCTGTATTATTCACTTCGGCCACTACGCGCTTCCTTACTCATTGTCCGCCCAGCAGCTGCATGACACATGACCGACACAGCTGCTGCATGACACATGACCGACACAGCTGCTGCATGACACATGACCGACACAGCTGCTGCATGACACATGACCGACACAACTGCTGCATGACACATGACCGACACAACTGCTGCGTGACACATGACCGACACAACTGCTGCGTGACACATGACCGACACAACTGCTGCGTGACACATGACCGACACAACTGCTGCATGACACATGACCGACACAACTGCTGCATGACACATGACCGACACAGCTGGTGCTGCATGACACATGACCGACACAGCTGGTGCTGCATGACACATGACCGACACAACTGCTGCATGACACATGACCGACACAGCTGGTGCTGCATGACACATGACCGACACAACTGCTGCATGACACATGACCGACACAACTGCTGCATGACACATGACCGACACAGCTGGTGCTGCATGACACATGACCGACACAGCTGGTGCTGCATGACACATGACCGACACAGCTGGTGCTGCATGACACATGACCGACACAACTGCTGCATGACACATGACCGACACAACTGCTGCGTGACACATGACCGACACAACTGCTGCGTGACACATGACCGACACAACTGCATGACACATGACCGACACAACTGCTGCGTGACACATGACCGACACAGCTGGTGCTGCATGACACATGACCGACACAGCTGCTGCATGACACATGACCGACACAACTGCTGCGTGACACATGACCGACACAACTGCTGCGTGACACATGACCGACACAACTGCTGCATGACACATGACCGACACAACTGCTGCATGACACATGACCGACACAACTGCTGCATGACACATGACCGACAACACAACTGCATGACACATGACCGACACAACTGCATGACACATGACCGACACAGCTGGTGCTGCATGACACATGACCGACACAACTGCTGCATGACACATGACCGACACAACTGCTGCATGACACATGACCGACACAACTGCTGCATGACACATGACCGACACAGCTGGTGCTGCATGACACATGACCGACACAACTGCTGCATGACACATGACCGACACAACTGCTGCATGACACATGACCGACACAACTGCTGCGTGACACATGACCGACACAGCTGGTGCTGCATGACACATGACCGACACAACTGCTGCGTGACACATGACCGACACAGCTGGTGCTGCATGACACATGACCGACACAACTGCGCATGACACATGACCGACACTGGTGCTGCATGACACATGACCGACACAACTGCTTGACACATGACCGACACAACTGCATGACACATGACCGACACAACTGACACATGACAACTGCGTGACACATGACCGACACAACTGCTGCGTGACACATGACCGACACAACTGCTGCTGCATGACACATGACCGACACAACTGCTTGACACATGACCGACACAACTGCATGACACATGACCGACACAACTGCATGACACATGACCGACACGTGACACATGGACCGACACAACTGGTGCTGCATGACCGACACAACTGCTGCATGACATGACCGACACAACTGCATGACACATGACCGACACAACTGCATGACACATGACCGACACAACTGCTGCGTGACACATGACCGACACAGCTGCATGACACATGACCGACACAGCTGCATGACACATGACCGACACAGCTGCATGACACATGACCGACACAACTGCTGCGTGACACATGGAACAGAATGTCACGAAACGAACTGATACATAAATTATATATTGTTTCAGTTTTGTTTATTTTTGACTATATTGTTTAGTCTATATTGATCACGCATTTATATAAATTTAAAGTTTTTCTTAAATGTTAAATTTTGTGAAAATTTTAATTTTTACGTAAACTTAAAGTTGTTGGCACAGAATAACATGAACACAATTGACACTGAATAACAAGTAAAAAGAACATTTCTCCTGGCCAAGAAAAACTGAATAACAAAGAACATAGAACACTGAATAACACAGAACACAAAGCAATTTAAAACAAACACAAAACACCGAATTAATAAAAAGAACACAGAACAGTTCAGAACGCAGAGCACTAAATAACAAAGAACAACTGAATAACACAGAACAACAAAGAACAACTGAATAACACAGAACAACAAAGAACAACTGAATAACACAGAACAACAAAGAACAACTGAATAACACAGAACAACAAAGAACAACTGAATAACACAGAACAACAAAGAACAACTGAATAACACAGAACAACAAAGAACAACTGAATAACACAGAACAACAAAGAACAACTGAATAACACAGAACAACAAAGAACAACTGAATAACACAGAACAACGCAGAACAACTGAATAACACAGAACAACAAAGAACAACTGAATAACACAGAACAACAAAGAACAACTGAATAACACAGAACAACAAAGAACAACTGAATAACACAGAACAACAAAGAACACGACGCTCTGCACTTCAAGAATCGTATTAAAACCCCGAATCGAGAGAGGCGCCCTTGGTCCCTGGGGGTGACCGCCCCCCCACGCCCAACAAGGTGCGGACACATGGCTTAATTTAACCTGCCAGCGAGGGGAATCAGGCCGAATTTCCCCTCGGGTTTGACCAGGTGAGTCATGAGAGGGGAGGTGAGGGCAGGAGGAGGAGGAGGAAGGAGGGAGGAATGAGGTTTAGTGAGGGGAGAGAGAGATACAGTGAGGGGAGAGAGGTACAGTGAGAAGGGGGAGACTCTTCCTTCTCATTGTCTAGCTCCTCTTAAATTACTCTTCTCTTGCTCCCCTTCTCCACTCTTCTCTTACTCCTTTCTTCCTGTTCCTCATCTCTTCTCTTCTATACCCCTTATTCCTCTTCCTTCTCCTCATTTATTCTTCTGCCTCATGATATATCAAGAGCCTCTCATCTATGAGCCTTCCATTAGTTCCTTAGATTGCTCCTGCTCCCATATTTCCTACCATCCCCACCTCTTCCATCGTGCTTCCATTTCTACCCTTCCATGTACCTCTCATCACGATCCTTCCATATATTTCCCATTATTGCCTCTTCCATATAATTCCCATTACTGGCATTCAATAGATCTCCCATTATCACCTTTCCATCTTCGTGTCTGGTATCACTACTCTAGAACCCATATTTTCCCATCACCGCCCATTCCATTTCTTGTAATTACCACTACTCTCCCTTCCGTTTGGCCTCCAGTGCCATTTCTTCTGTTCCACTTCCATTAAGATTAGTCCTGTTCTTGCCTATCCCAATATGTCCTTTCCATTCCATTATTGGCCGTCTTTCCCTCTCTCATCGTGGCCTCCTGTCCCTTGTCTTTCCCTCTTGGATTATTTTCCGTATCCTTCATGCGGCGTCTGCTCTGTTCCACATCTTTTCCGGCTGTGTCTGTCTTGTTGGCATTGTTGTCCTTGTTAATATTGTCCTTGTTGTCTTTGTTGTCCATCCTCTAGTGAAGACAGTACACTCTAATGTACAATGTATAATGTACCTACAATCTGTCCCGTAGGGTACCCTAGTGTACCCTATATCCTAGTGTACCATGTACCACTTACGGGCTATTCATGCCCATGCCACCTCTTGGGTGGCTTAATCTTTATCAATCAATCTAGTGTACTTCCTAATACAGCATGTCGACCTCCTAGTAGAACGTCGCATTTTGACGTATACTCTACCTAAGGCCAAAAATGTGGGTCGTACTAGAAAATAGTAGCGGCTGGCGAAATTGACATACTGTCCCGTTTTCTGTTTTGGGTCCTCTGGTAGGTTAGGAATAAGGACACGTTAGTACGACAATTTCTTGACGTTGGGGAAACTTTAGGAGGACGGACTAAATTCATCATATTTGCGTATTGTATTAGGCCTCAGCCAGCGTGTATTAAGCCTAGGATGGTTAGGTTAGGGTTTGTTTGTAACATAAATACTAAACCTTTTCCAGTTTGCCCAAATTGAGTAGTACTAAATTTTACTATATAATTGTCTATTGCGGAAATATGTATACGATGGTCCAGATCGTTACTATAAGTACTATCTGAGCAAGGGGGATGGTCTGAGTGTGTCTTTGCTGTCTTTGTAATCAGTCCTTAGTTGTTATCAATATTGTCTTTGTTGTTTTTGTCATCGGGAGTCTCGCAGCAACTAGTGCTCTCACTACCAGAGTGAGTTGTTGTTGTTTGTAGAGTCAGCTACTGGGAACCAAAAGTTACAAGTAGCACGGGCTATGGTGAGCCCGTAGTGGAGTTACCTGGCACAGAAGCTGTGTGCACGGTGCCAGAGTGAGCTCCGGGGCCGGTACCTGGTGTTGAAGTTGCTGAAGGACTCGCTACACACTCAGGAGCCAAGGCGGCGAAGACCACAAGCAGGTCTTACCCCAAGAGTGTGTTCTTTATAGCGTGGCTTCGTACGGCAAATGAAACCTAATTATGTTCAACAGCCTGGTTGATCAGTCCAGCAACCAGGAGGCCTGGTCGACGACCGGGCCGCGGAGACGCTAAGCCCCGGAAGCACCTCAAGGTAAGGTATGTTTTTATTTGTAAAGTTAAACTTGATTTATTCTTGATTTATTCGTTTTTAATTCAATTCGTTTCTTCTTTTACGTTTATTGTTTTCCCCCGAAGGAGCACACACATTCCCGCCAAAAAAGTCTCCTGTGGGTGGAATAGTTCAGTTTTGGCGGGAACTACTCAACATGGCGGGCGGGGAACGTAAACAAAACAGGTTAGCGCGACAGCTAAATGTACTCTGCAAGCATCGGGCGCGAGGCGAGTGGGGCCCCTAAGCGCACACGTTTAACTTAAATGCATGTATTGAGCGGGGCGCAATGATTACCACGTTCTCAGTCTGGCTTTGAAGTCTCATCAGACAGAATGCATATTGGACAGACCCCGGGAGGCGGTGGCGGGCGTCTGGATTACCAGGACGCGACCATTACCAGTGGTGGTACAGCAGTCGCGGCTCCCACACCCTCGCTTGCTCTCTCTCTGCTCCTGGATCTCCACCACTGTCGTGGCTCCGGGTGTGTAGCTAATATGGGATTACACCGGCTTCTCACCTCCACTCCCAGAGGTGTACCGGCCTTGCCTGAATGGGGAGGTGGATAGCAGCCGCTACCGGAGCTTTCGGTGGATAGAGCAGTTGGGAGCTGCTAATGGAACCGTTGGTGGCTGTGGGTGTCTTACACGAGGTGCTGTAGTGGGGAGGGAAGTTCCGGTGTTATGAATTTTCTCCTGATAACGTAGGCCTGTTGTGATGACACCCTGTTGTGTTCAGAGTTCTTGAAGTTGCCAAAAAAAATATGGATTCGTATTCTTGTCTCTTTCTCGCAAATGTTGTGCTTGCTAGAACGTGATGCTGGAAGTGTGTGTTGGTCATGTTCTTCTGGATCTCCAGAGAGCTGTTGGAGTGGCTAGAGGACTGAGTCACTTCTGAGACTACTAGCCCCCTAACACCGCGCTCACGATGACAAGTGTCAGGGTGATGCTAGGTGTCAGGGTTGGTGCTAGGTGTCAGGGGCGGTGCTAGGTGTCAGGGTTGGTGCTAGGTGTCAGGGGTGGTGCTAGGTGTCAGGGTTGGTGCTAGGTGTCAGGGGTGGTGCTAGGTGTCAGGGTTGGTGCTAGGTGTCAGGGGTGGTGCTAGGTGTCAGGGGTGGTGCTAGGTGTCAGGGGTGGTGCTAGGTGTCAGGGGTGGTGCTACCTGTCAGGGGTGGTGCTAGGTGTCAGGGGTGGTGCTAGGTGTCAGGGTTGGTGCTAGGTGTCAGGGTTGGTGCTAGGTGTCAGGGGTGGTGCTAGGTGTCAGGGGTGGTGCTAGGTGTCAGGGGTGGTGCTAGGTGTCAGGGGTGGTGCTAGGTGTCAGGGGTGGTGCTAGGTGTCAGGGCGGTACTAGGTGTCAAGGCGGTGCTAGGGCTTTGTCTTAACTGGAGATTAACAGCAGAGACTTATAGCCAATCTGACCTCCTTATCCACAGACAACACAGCCCAGCCCCTTTGCCACAGACACACACAGCACGTACTCACAGACATAGCCCATGGCTTCTGACACAGACATAGCCCATGAGGATGGCTTCTCCTCAGGGGCACCCAGCCCCTCCCCACAGACACATCCTCCCAGCAGCAGCAGGCAGGCTCCTCCCTTCGCTAACAGACGCTGGAGTGGTGGCGGTAGGCGACACTAATCTGTTTTACCTGCGCCGGTTTCAAGGGTCATCCAGGTGACACATATCGTCCATAAGCAAGGAGTGTATCGCCTGCTGTGTACATCTGCTCCCCTGCTTACTGCTTATTCCATCTGCTTATTTGGTGCAAATCTTGCACTGCCTCTTTGTGTGTCGTGGTGCTTGCTTCATTTGAGATTAAAGGAGGACAATTAAATCGGGATGGAGATGTCCGTAGAGTGTTAGGTTTACCCCATATAATTTTTTAATGTTTTTATTTATTTATTTATATACAAGAAGGTACATTGGGGGGTTAAGAGAGTACATAGAAATTATGTTGATTTTACATTTTTGTAAAGCCACCAGCATGCATAGCGTTTTCTAGGAAAAAGAGGAAGTTCGGGTGGATGGGGGGAACTATATATATAAATATATATATATATATATATATATATATATATATATATATATTATATATATACATATATATATATATATATATATATATATATATATATATATATATATATATATATATATATATATATATATATATATATATATATAGCGGTGAGTGGTGTTGTAACCACTCAGCCAGCGAGTGTCTAAAGGTACTGACCAGTCTTGATACCAACATGCACCCAACACCTGACAACACTCCCGGTATTATTAACCACAGGTATTATTGACCACAGGTATTCAAATCATCAAATCACTTCAACATGATTTGATGAATATGAGTATCAACTGTTCGTGAAGCCTGAATAGTCCCCCAGGCCAATAACATGTTGAGAGAGATTTAATGATGAAATATCTGAAATTTGGTGAACTATATGATAAATATTTATATAAATATAATATTTATAGTAAGGTGACTTCCTATTAGCAAGGCCAAACACTCGTCTCTCACAGTAGACCCTACGAATTACTGTCCTAATTTACACCGAATGTAGGTGTATTTGCAGTGTTTGAAAGGTATGGCCTGCACTGCCAAAGCACAGAGGGGATAGCACTCAAGCCACAGAGAAGTCAATGACATCATGAAGAATCACCTTACCACAGCTGGTTGTCCAGCAGAGGGAGAGCCCCCCGTTACCTAATGTCCCCACAACTCCGTCGAGCCTGTTGGTCGCCCAGACGCGGGATCACAGTGAACCCCCTGGAAGAAGGGTAGACAGTTGTTATTGGGGGGGGGAGGGCTTCACATGTGTTCCGACCTTGGCTAACACCTACGTGGACACTTCAGTGTTGCACATCCGGGCGGTGCTGGCGTTCAGAGGGGAAGCAGCCAAGTCCCGTGAATACAGAGAATCTGGATCACCACTACAATTTTGGTCGCATTGTAGTGGTGATTGTAAATCTCCACACTCGCATTGTGTATAGCAATAATAAATCCATACATGGCAGAATACATATATACACACCAGACTCTTGGCAACACATGTATGTGTGTGTGTCGCAGTTAATGGTGTGGAAAATGCTCTTGTGCCGGTAGTTAAAGGTGCTTGTAGTGTACACTGAACGAGCTTGTTACTGTAACCTGTTAGTCCCTGCATGGTGACTTGTGGGGCACCATGACCACCCATGCATGGTGACTTGTGGGGCACCATGACCACCCCTGCATGGTGACTTGTGAGGCACCATGACCACCCCTGCATGGTGACTTGTGGGGCACCATGACCACCCCAGCATGGTGACTTGTGAGGCACCATGACCACCCCTGCATGGTGACTTGTGAGGCACCATGACCACCCCTGCATGGTGACTTGTGGGGCACCATGACCACCCCTGCATGGTGACTTGTGGGGCACCATGACCACCCCTGCATGGTGACTTGTGGGGCACCATGACCACCCCTGCATGGTGACTTGTGGGGCACCATGACCACCCCTGCATGGTGACTTGTGAGGCACCATGACCACCCCTGCATGGTGACTTGTGAGGCACCATGACCACCCCAGCATGGTGACTTGTGGGGCACCATGACCACCCCTGCATGGTGACTTGTGAGGCACCATGACCACCCCTGCATGGTGACTTGTGAGGCACCATGACCACCCCAGCATGGTGACTTGTGGAGCACCATGACCACCCCAGCATGGTGACTTGTGAGGCACCATGACCACCCCAGCATGGTGACTTGTGAGGCACCATGACCACCCCTGCATGGTGACTTGCGGGGCACCATGACCACCCCTGCATGGTGACTTGTGAGGCACCATGACCACCCCAGCATGGTGACTTGTGAGGCACCATGACCACCCCTGCATGGTGACTTGTGGGGCACCATGACCACCCCTGCATGGTGACTTGTGGAGCACCATGACCACCCCTGCATGGTGACTTGTGAGGCACCATGACCACCCCTGCATGGTGACTTGTGAGGCACCATGACCACCCCAGCATGGTGACTTGTGAGGCACCATGACCACCCCTGCATGGTGACTTGTGGGGCACCATGACTACCCCCTGCATGGTGACTTGTGAGGCACCATGACCATCCCTGCATGGTGACTTGTGGGGCACCATGACTACCCCTGAATGGTGACTTGTGAGGCACCATGACCACCCCTGCATGGTGACTTGTGAGGCACCATGACCACCCCTGCATGGTGACTTGTGAGGCACCATGACCACCCTGCATGGTGACTTGTGAGGCACCATGACCACCCCTGCATGGTGACTTGTGGGGCACCATGACTACCCCCTGCATGGTGACTTGTGAGGCACCATGACCATCCCTGCATGGTGACTTGTGGGGCACCATGACTACCCCCTGAATGGTGACTTGTGAGGCACCATGACCACCCCTGCATGGTGACTTGTGAGGCACCATGACCACCCCTGCATGGTGACTTGTGGAGCACCATGACCACCCCTGCATGGTGACTTGTGGGGCACCATGACCACCCCTGCATGGTGACTTGTGAGGCACCATGACCACCCCTGCATGGTGACTTGTGAGGCACCATGACCACCCCTGCATGGTGACTTGTGAGGCACCATGACCACCCCTGCATGGTGACTTGTGGGGCACCATGACCACCCCTGCATGGTGACTTGTGAGGCACCATGACCACCCCTGCATGGTGACTTGTGGGGCACCATGACCACCCTGCATGGTGACTTGTGAGGCACCATGACCACCCCTGCATGGTGACTTGTGGGGCACCATGACCACCCCTGCATGGTGACTTGTGGAGCACCATGACCACCTCCTGTATGGTGACTTGTGGGGCACCATGACCCCCCCCCAGCATGGTGACCAATGAGTGCCTTCTCCTACCCCTGCGCCATCCTCCTCCTCCTGGCCTCATGTATATGGATGTCAGACGCAGGGAATTATAGAGCATTATGCAATTATATCATCAACTCTGGTTTCCCCTCAAGTCCTAGATTGCAGAGATAAAGGAAACGGGAAAGTGGATGATAAGAGGGGGAAGCAGGGGGGGGGGACGAGTGGAATGGGGAGAGAGAGGGGCAAGGAGGGTTTAGGGTAAGGATTAAATTAAGGGAAAGACTGAATGGAATTGTGCAAGAATTGGGGAGGGGATGTGAGTAAGGGAGGGGAGGGGGAGAGTAAGAGGGGGAGATTGAGGGAGTGAACGGAATTTGGATAAGGTTAGTTTGGGTAAGGGAAAGTTGGGCAAGTGTTATGGATTAGGAGTAATTGGGTAAGAAATAGGGAAGATGAGACTTGGGTACAAGGGCCTGAATAAACTTTAATAAGAGGCGTGAGGGAGAATTGGGTACAGGATAGTTGGATAAGGGAAGGAGAGGGATGTTGGATAAGGGATTGAGGAGAGGGAGTTGGATAAGTGGGGAGAAGAGTTCGATAAAGGGAATGAGGCTAAGGGAATGACTTAGCTAAGGGGCCGTGAGGGAGGTTAGATAAAGGAAGTCCATTTCCTTTATTGGGAAAGGACTTCCCCAATAAAGGAAGTCACTCCCCATTTATCCATTTTCCCATTTGGAAATGGATAATGCGGAGTCATGAGAGTTGGCTAATGAGCAGTTGGATAAATGGAAAAGAATGGGGAGAGTTGTCAAGAGTAGAGTGAGAGGGAGGGGTTGAGGGGGTTGGGGAAGCGAGGGAATGTGGGTAAGGGTTAAGGGGAAAAATAAAGGAATTTAAGGTTAAGGTAGGCTAGGTTAGGTTAGGTTAGGTTAGGTTAGGTTAGAGGTTGTGAGGGAGGAAATATGAGGAGAGAGCTTTCAGGAACATGAGATATGTGTTAGGGAGCAATTACTGCCCGCGTGAAGACGGTCAATTATGAACAGGAGAGAGAGAGAGAGAGAGAGAGAGAGAGAGAGAGAGAGAGAGAGAGAGAGAGAGAGAGAGAGAGAGAGAGAGAGACAGAGACAGAGACAGTGCGTGTGAGACAGAGTGAGTGAGACAGTGCGTGTGAGTGTGACAGTGACAGTGAGTGTGAGTGTGACAGTGCGTGTGAGTGTGACAGTGCGTGTGAGTGTGACAGTGCGTGTGAGTGTGACAGTGCGTGTGAGTGTGACAGTGCGTTGTGAGTGTGACAGTGCGTGTGAGTGTGACAGTGCGTGTGAGTGTGACAGTGCGTGTGAGTGTGACAGTGCGTGTGAGTGTGACAGTGCGTGTGAGCGTGACAGTGCGTGTGAGCGTGACAGTGCGTGTGCGTGTGAGCGTGACAGTGCGTGTGAGCGTGACAGTGCGTGTGAGCGTGACAGTGCGTGTGAGCGTGACAGTGCGTGTGAGCGTGACAGTGCGTGTGAGCGTGACAGTGCGTGTGAGCGTGACAGTGCGTGTGAGCGTGACAGTGCGTGTGAGCGTGACAGTGCGTGTGAGCGTGACAGTGCGTGTGAGCGTGACAGTGCGTGTGAGCGTGACAGTGCGTGTGAGCGTGACAGTGCGTTGTGAGCGTGACAGTGCGTGTGAGCGTGGAGTGCGTGTGAGCGTGACAGTGCGTGTGAGCGTGACAGTGCGTGTGAGCGTGACAGTGCGTGTGAGCGTGACAGTGCGTGTGAGCGTGACAGTGCGTGTGAGCGTGACAGTGCGTGTGAGCGTGACAGTGAGTGTGAGCGTGACAGTGGTGTGAGCGTGACAGTGCGTGTGAGCGTGACAGTGCGTGTGAGCGTGACAGTGCGTGTGAGCGTGACAGTGCGTGTGAGCGTGACAGTGCGTGTGAGCGTGACAGTGCGTGTGAGCGTGACAGTGTGTGTGTGTGACAGTGTGTGTGTGTGTGTGTGTGTGTGACAGTGCGTGTGAGCGAGAGTGTGTGAGTGTGTGGGGGTGTGAGTGTGAATGTGAGAGTGTGTGAGTGTGAGTGAGAGATAGTGTGTGAGAGTGTGTGAGCCAGAGAGTGTGTGAGGAGATCTTCAGAAAGAAACCGTCCAAATATCATACACATCTGCAGGTGTGTAATGGATCCCTTTCACGAATCTCTGTTTTTTTTAATAAGACAGACACTACCAGATGAGACGACGACGTTTCGTCCTGAATCATTATAGAGTCCTGCTCATGGTCCACGAGAGACCGAAACGTCGTCGAGTCATCATTTTCACATGTTTGGGTTGGGCGTCAGCTCCTGAGCCTCGTTATTGTGACTCGGGGTGGGTGGAGAGGGGGGGTTGACCCCTAGTGTCCGCCCTGGCACACTGTGCGGGGCGTAAAGCTGCGACGGAAAACTGAGGGGCTCTAATTGAGCATTTAACAACCAATCTGATTGCAATACCACTGTGCTGAGAGAGAGAATTATTAGCCTCCTCCTCCTCCTCGCCCCTTCTCGTTTATTATTTCTCGAGAGTCGATTTTATACGGGATTCTACGATAATTGGGAGGGAATAATTTGTTGATTTGGGATTACCTCCCTCCCCCACTATCTCCTCCCTCCCTCAACCCTATAACACCCCATGCTCCCCCTCCCCCTTC